>JAIPRM010000679.1:17673-49808 GCA_025469315.1 Stegophylla sp. TES_Ste_2020 | reverse complement strand
AAAAAGTTATTGATCGAAACTTTTGGACAAGTATTTCTATACGAAAAGTTGTACACAGAAAAAAAAAATAAATAAATAAACATCATTGTAAAAACACTAGCTTCTTCACTTCGCTCAGAATCTAAAAGTAAATTTTTTCTTAAAGGGAAGGAGGGCGGCTAATCTGATCTCTGCCCCCGGAGGCTAAATTATACGCTACGCCACTGGAATACATACTGAGTGTGTGGGTTAATTTTATTAGCCAAATTGAACACAGAAATATTTAATTAACTTTGAAATCATTTTTTTCTACTCTCACGGGATTAGATTAATTAGGTCGTGACGTTATACTGACGGGTAAAATTACAATATCGACGATGATTATGGAAATGATCACTAATGTATTCATTGTATTAACTGATAGTGATCACCAAATTTAGATAAATATTATTAAATTACGAGTATAACAATAATTGACTTCAACCCGTACGCGAACGGTATTAAATATTTTAATCGATTACGTTTAATCGCACTGTGGACGTGTATAATGGACGTTTTAGGGTTAATTTATTCGATTTACGTAGTATATTATACATTATTTAAATTTCGACCGTTTGGCATTTTGTCTCTATGTCAATTTGTGTGTCTGTCTGTCTCGCTGTTACGGCCAAAAGCCTTGACCGATATTCATGAATTTTGGCACGATTTATTATTATTACACTTAGGCCGAACAAAGCATATTAACGTCAGGTTTTTCCAGATAAGCTTCCGTTTCCAAAAATTTGGCTGAACCACTTTAGAATAATATTTTATAGTCGTGGTGCAAATGCGGAACTCCAAATAGGCTATTATTATATGAATAAGTCAAATGACTTTTTGTTATGGGAAAATAAATTAAAGTCATTAAACATTTTTCCGCCCTCGTAGCATTCTATTCGACTTTTTTGACCCGTTTTATACTCGTACTTTGAGTTTTTGACACGCTTGGTATAGGACCAGCTAAAAATACGATTATAATTGGATGTATGGCCGTACACAATGCCCTCTCTGCTTTAACTGACAACGCGGGTAAAAAATAGTGATGTCTACTATTCGCTGAATTATTAGCACGTTTGAGTTTTCCAAAAATTTAATTAGCCGGATTTAATCGCTAAAATTAGTTATGACATTTGAGCGAGTCGTAAAATATGGTGTGTGTGTGTGTGTGAGAGAGAGAAAAAGGTTCAATACATGTGAGTATTATTAGATCGAACCTTTTTTTTTTTTTGTATACCTTGGGCTTTAATGAATAGTCTGAATTTTGAAAACGAGGTGTTAAATCCCTCGAGTTTTATAAACACTCTACCGTATAGTACACTATAATACATATAACGTTTTTTATTTTTTTAATTCACTATAATATATTTTGTGATAAAATTAGGTCAGGTTAAAAGTTAAAGTTTAAAAAATATATAGGCTGAAATATTAAAAAAGTAATTTTTAAAAACTTTTAAGTACAGTGCATTTATAAATTTAAGTATTAGTGTAGGTACTAAAATATGAAACTATGTTATTTATAATTTATGTACAATATTCGAAAAAAAAATAAAAAGTTAAAAAGCCGATTATACTTCGCACCACGGGTATTCTTCGCTCATCGGGTTAGATACTCGTGGCAAGTGTGCACAATTTTCAATTTTCGATCATTTTTTCAATAATACGATTCTGAACGAAGGAAGTTAATAATATAAAGAACAATAATAGTCGTTATTTTCAACACATCCGCCAAGAGTATCTGACCGGAAGAGCGAAGAATACCCGTGGTGTGAAGTACACAAATGTCCGGCTTTCTTGTCTATACTTTACTTTACTTTAACTGTCCGGTAACAAAGTATTTCATTTAATCAGAGTCATTTCTGTTAGACCAAATCGTTGATGCTCAAATTTCAGAAATTTTAGGATCTACATGTTACATGCTCACTACGGCCGAGAAAAATGTGGTATCGTTTAAGTTTTATTATGATAAAATTAGAAATTTATAGTATTTTTTCATATTTAAAAGCAGTTAAAAATGATTTTTTTTACTCCAAAAAAAAAATAAATAAAGCAATTTCATTGCATATTTCACATTTTTAATACACATAATATTATATCTGAGCTCTAATATTGTGTAAATTTACTCTCTGAGAATGTGATACATCCATCAAGATAAAGACGGAACAATATAATACGGTAGTGCGGTCTTCTCTAAACGCGACTATGCACACGATTTCGTAGTTATAAATAATATATATATATATATAAATATATTATGATATAGCGTGCGCGTTGCGCTCAAAGCCCGATCGTTAGTCGAAACTAGGCTTTCACGAGGACATGCACTGTTATTATGCTGCTAAATTATAGCGTGAAGGGCGTGAGTGACAAAAATGATAAATACATATATCTGCCATTTAATGTCACCCTTTACACAGTGACAAGAGCCCATTAACCAGGCTAAATATAAAGAAACCTTAAATATGTACGAAATGTAAATAATATGCACAAAAGCTGAATAGATAATCACGTGAAACCGAGTAAAAACGCATAATCGATAAATTTATGTACTATACACATGTGATAGACATGTGTATAGTGACATCATGTCTAATCATAATAATTTGTATAACAAAGAACTTGACTCGGTTTTTATGCATTTCTTCATGTCATCAATAGAAGCCGGAATAATATTCTTTTAAAATGGCCAAAAACAAATTGTTAATATTTTCTTAAATAATTGAAAATGTTCTTCTAATATTCTTTAAAAAATCGTTTTTAAATTTATTAAATTATTTGCAATCTTAAAAGTATCGTAGAAAATAAACGGATTAACCTTTATTAGAGATTTAAGCGCCAGTATTTTTCTAAAATTCAGGTTTACAAAATGGCTATTTTGAATACTTTCTAAAACTGTAGTATAACAATTAAAATTTGAAAATTTGAGACCAAAAAACAAAAAAAATGTATACGTTATTGCTATATTACAATGATTTAGTCATAAATTATAATTAAAAAAAAAAAAAATTAACGATTATAATTAGAACAAAAATATATATGATTTACATACGGTTTTCATTTTGTAAAGATTTCCAATCCCCGTCTGGCCGCATATACTCATAATGAAAATATGCAAATGAAAAATATTTCGACCTCTAAGTCACGATCAGTGGCGTGGCGAACTCAAAATTATTCAGAGGCCAAAATTTTTTATGACCACCCACCCATTAAAGAAACCTCGAAGATTGCAAAAAAAAAAAACTACTCCAATTTTTTCGAATATTTATAAACAGTTTATTTAAAACAATGTATATATATATAGATGCTTTTTCCTGTAATACATTTTTTTTTTACCTTATTTATTTTTATTTAATAATAAAAACATAATTGAGTAATCGTAAACCTAAGTATCTAAGTAAATGAGCGTTGTAACATTTAAATTAAATTTAACTTAATCGTTTCATTTTTAAGCATTGATTTAAGCATTTAAGCAGATTTGTGAATGTGCTTGCAGTGTTATTATATTATAAATCATCAGTTGGTAGTTCCTACTTATATAAATCGTGTAACGAATTATTTGTTGCAGTACCTAATACTTATAAAAAATATGAGTTTGGACACCCACCCCCAAACCTTCCAAAAATCTCAGAGGCAATTGCCTCTCAAATCTGCATTCTTCACGCCCTTGAGTTGTAGCTTGATTTGTCTTATAAATAATTATAATACTTTTAATAGATGGTAATGACTGAGTTCTTAAGAAAATGAGAAAAAGAAAAAAAATTGTGTTATTTTTTATGTAACCATTGTTCGAAATATGCCAAAAATTATGCTAAGATTTTCCTTTTTCAATAATGTTATCAATTTTGTACAATACTGATAAGTTTTCTAGATTTTGAATGAATTATTGAAGTCACGCTGTTTCATTTGTAAAACATATGAAGGATGTAAGTTGCTTATTTGAAATGGAATTTCTATGATTTTAACTAAGTTATTCACTAATTGTTTTAATCAATGTTGTACGTAACTATTGAAGACCAATAGGTGCCACGTAAAAATAAATATTTGTGACAGTTTCGAATTAGAAACTTGAAATTTCGATTTTTCAATTCATCATTTTGATATCACTACTTGTAATCTAGTGTAGAATTTCATTATTTTTTCCTACTCACAACAGTCACAAGAGCTTTTAAGCTAGGTATCAACATTAATTTTTTTTTTCCGTTTGATTCAAAATCATGAAAGCGTGCATAATCGGTAATAATATAATATATTGCTTCCTCAGATTCGTATTACGAATACAATATTATTTCATAATATTTTTCATTTCCACGAAATCATCGTGTAATAACGCAGTGTAGTCGAACGGGCTGATCTAAAACGCATTATGGTTCATACGTTGAGATCATTTTCAAAGGCGACTAAATTACGTGGAATATTGTTACAATACAAATATGCACTATTTGAAACCCAAACCCAATAATTATTTTATAAATGTGTATAAATGAAGAATGAATTTAAAAAAAAAAAAAATTAAACAAAAATTATCATAGAACTTTAGCGTGATAAAATATAAATCACGTACAAGAACATTAAAAACAAAATCCGTGAATAAATAATAAATAACATGATTTGTTTTGGCGTTTCGATAAAAAGAAAATCGTGCAGAAATGAACAATTTTATTTGATGTTTACTTTTTTGTTAATCGATATTTAAAATAAAATGAATCTATAAATATGTTTATATATATACACATATATATATATATCGATATCGAAGGCAATTAATAATTTATATTCTACATTATAACCTCTAAACTTATGTCCAGTAGTCCACCGATCAAAATGTTGAAGTTTAAGATTTCAGTTATTCTTATGCTTACAGTTCTTGTGATTATTATTCAGGTAAGTTTAATGTGATAACTACGGCTAGGAGAATTTCGATGCACTTTGCATTGTTTTCCGAAGCTTTCTGTGCGATGCTCGTTTCGTTATAAATACGTTTTAGGTGTTTTTCAATTAGAATATTTTTCTCATTTTTCAGGGTATTTTATAGGTTTTTAGGTCATTTTTGGCCTAAAATTCAAATTTAAAATTTTATTATTAACTTATAATATGCGATTTATTTTATACATTAACAATAGATGAAATAATATCTTATCCTTTAATTTTTATACATTATATTTATATAAATTCTTATTTCGCCTTCCAGCATAGCGATATGCTAGAAGCCTAGAACATTAAAATCACTACAGACGCCCGACAATACCTCACACCAGTCATATAATTTTTTAAATTTTAAGCTATTATAAATACATTTTAAAGATATTTTTTGAGTTTTTTCAGTCATTTTTGCATTTTTTCAGAGCATTTTTAGCGATTTTTAAGGGCATTAAAATCCCAGCCCTAGCGATAACAATGGGTTAGGTTAGTGCTAATTTAGGTAGTAATTAGTTATTATGCGTAAAAACTGTAATTTATAACGCGATAGGTACATTTTTATAGTACTTACATAATATGTAGTACATACAACACATTTCATCACTTTGTACTAATTATTTATTGTATATAGGCTTGCCATATACCTGTCAATGTAAAGTGCGGTGGCGGCGGTTGTGGTGGTGGATGCTGCTGTTGCTGTGGTGGCTGCGGCGGGTGTGGTGGCTGCGGTGGGTGTGGTGGCTGCGGCGGGTGTGGTGGCTGCGGTGGGTGTGGTGGCTACGGCGGGTGTGGTGGCTGCTGTTGCGGAGGACCTAGTATGTTTTGTGGCAGCATTAGAGGATGCATTTGTTAATACTCAATAATAGTTTGACAAAACTGATTACCTATTTAGACAGTTAGTTATATGTTATATATAAAATATATTGTTATAGATGCATTCTAAACATGGACCTTTTATTACTTTGTATTCAATAGCATTATGAATTAGGTATTAGTATATTCTAATTAATAAAATAAAGATATCCAGTAATTGGCGTGTTATTATTTATTATATGACATGAAAATATATTACATTATAGTGTCGAGGAGTAAAAATTGTATGTTTTCAGTTTTTATGAAAGTACATATTATTATTATTTACGAGTTATAAGAACATCAGAAGAATAGCTGCTACAGAAAATATCCAATAATTGTTTGGTGGTATTAGTACGGTCTCATTCAGGCCCGTAGCCAGACCAAATTTTCAGGTGGGGCAAACCAATTTTAGGGGCAGCATTATATATATAAAAACAATATTTATGCAATTTTTAAATTTATTTTATCTAATATCTCGTTAAATGAACACAACTGTAATAATTTTCCATCAAATATCCATGTATAATAGAATATTTTGGAAATTTACAATAATACATTTATTTAAAAAACACGAAACGAATTATACTGAGTATTAAAAATAAAACTCAAATTAGATATTATTTTTAAAGTATTCGCTGTATGTATTACAAAATCAATGCTACGATGTAACAAATATCAGTACTGGTAATTTAAATTTTAGAGGTGTTTTTTTTCTACCATGAACTAACGACCTTGATAAACACAACAAACATTATCATTTTTATCTATTTAGTTTATTTTATCAAAAATTATCTGTCTTCTTAAAAGTGTGTTTTATGCTAAATAATAAATTGTCAACACATAAACTTAACTTTATTCAGCTTGTCAGGTCAGAAACTCAGAAATTCTTAACCGTTATTACCACCTATGTTTGCATAAATACAATTGATTTCGTGAAATACTACGTGTTGTATACACATGAAGCTACAGGTAAGATGTATAGTTGTACAAAATTTCTTTGAAATTAATGGAATAAATTATATTTTATGAAATTATTTCTTTCATTTTTAGCATTCTTTAGTTAACTCGTTATGGATGATCCAAATCTGACTACTGCTGCATCTTCTGCTGGATTTTTACCCACAACTTCAGCAAATTATCTAGTAATGCCATTCACTCCTACTGTACCCAGCGTTCCGATGCCTCAGTCCATGGTGTGGACTCCAATGCAACAAGCACCATTAGTTGTACCTGTAACACCGCATGTTGTTTCTGCACCTCCACGTTTCAATCCACGAGCACAACGAAAAAATTTCCGTCAGCCTACGCCTTCGGAACCACCTATTACTGTATTTGTCGGCAATATTTCTGAAAAAGCTCCTGACGCTATGGTCAGACATATATTAGCAACTTGTGGGAATATTGCTTCTTGGAAAAGAGTACAAGGTTTTGGTTTTTGCGAATATTATGGAGCTGAAGCAGCTTTGCGTGCCATTAAAGTTTTACATAATATGGAATTATGTGGTAAACAACTTGTAGTCAAAGTTGACGCAAAAGCACAAGAAACTCTAGACCAGTTTAAAGCAGAAAAAAAAGGTGCAGACGATACTGAAGAAAATCAACAATTTGAAGTTTACTGTAGGCAAAGAATAAACACCATAATTACAGAACACAATGACGAAATTCTCAAAGAAGGAAAACAGAATGAAGAAGAAGATAAACCCAGCATAGTTGATGGCGTTGGATTTGATTTGGTGCCGAATGAAGATGAAAAGAAAAATTTAATTTTCAGAGAAATTGGTAAGTTCCGCGAAGTTATGAAAAAACGAGAAGAAGAAAAAGAAGTTGAACGGAAAAAGAAACAAGAAAAAGAAAAATTAAACGGAAGGCACGGAAGTCCAAATAGTCCTGATTCAGAAGAAAATAGAAGAATACGACGTAGAGAAGAACGGGATAAAAGAGAAAAAGAAAAGGAAGAAAGAGACAAAAGAGAACGAGAAAGAGATGAAAGAGAAAAACGTGAACGGGAAAAAAAAGAAAGAAGAGACAAAGAAAGAGAACGAGAAAAAAAAGATAGAGAAAAAAGTATTGATAAAGAAAACCGTAAAGAGAAAGATCCAGATAAAAGTAGAGGCCATTATGACAAAAATAGATTAAGAGAAAAAGAAATGGAAGAAGAAGAACTGGAATTAAAAAAAGAAGATGATAAACGAAGAGAAAGAGAACTAGCTTATCAAGAGAAACGAAAGCAATGGGAAATAAGAGAAATTCAAAAAAAAAAAGAGTTGGCTAAAGAACGTGCTAAAAAACAAATGATAGAAGAAGAAAGAGAAAGAAATGCCAAAAAATTAAAAGAATTTCTTGAAGATTATGATGACGACAAAGACGATCAAAAGTATTATAAAGGTAGAGAGTTGCAAAAACGAATTGAACTCAGGGAAAAAGAAATTGAAGAAGATGGAAGAGATCGACAAAAAGAGAAAGATGAACTGGAAGCAATTCGAGAAAAGATATATAGCAGTGACTTTAAAGATCCAGAATTGGAATTCGCTAAAGTATTAAAAGCCAGAGAAGAAATGTATAAGCCTAAATTATTAATAGATGTTACTGAAAAACAAAAGGATAAATTAAAACGTTGTGAAATGGAAATTGAGAAAGAAATTCAAAAACAAAAAATGATCGAAGCTGAACAGGAACGACAAAGGCATGTTATGGAGAAAGCTCTTACGCCCAGTCCACAGCAGCCTGCTACACCTCCTAGTGTTGAGCCTCAAACACCTCCACCTGAATTTATTCCCATGACTCAGCCTACAACTTTAATGATCAAGAAAAAAATGGATGTTAAAGACGTATTCAATAATGATGATGAAGAATTGCCAAAATCAAAAAAGAGAAAATTGGTACCTCTTGATTACACTGACAAAAAAGAAGACGAAAGTAAAGCTGTCGAAGAAAAGAAAAAAAATATTCGTCAGTTAATTGAACGCATTCCTACTGATAAAGATGACTTATTCTCATTTCATCTTGATTGGAATGTAGTTGATAATCAACTTATGGAAAAACGTATAAGGCCTTGGATAAATAAAAAAATCATTGAATATATTGGCGAACCAGAACCAACTCTGGTAGATTTTATTTGTTCAAAAGTATTGGCTGGTAGCAGTCCCCAAGCTATTTTAGACGATGTTCAGATGGTACTTGACGAAGAAGCTGAAGTGTTTGTTGTGAAGATGTGGAGACTTCTTGTGTATGAAGTTGAAGCTAAAAAATTAGGATTGGTCAAATTGGAAGAAAATGGTCATAAAGACCCATAGTATACAAGTAATAATTATTTATGTTACTTTTTGTAAATGTATATAACATATTAATTTTAATATTTTAACAATTAAAAATCTGTTCTTTTTTTTTAAACATCAATTCTTAGTATTTACTGTTAATACTCAAATTTATCTTTGTGTCATGAGGTAAAAGTTGAATAATTATTTTGAACAACATTTAATTTGTCATCAATAAAAACTGTCATTGTGTTTTAAAATTTGTGTCATTATTATTTTATTTAAAATAAAATAAATTTATCACTGAATTTATAATAATCAATGATTTTATGAACTTCAATTTTTGTGATCGAACTAAACTTAATATAATTTTTCAGAAACCCAAGTAAAACGAGTGTTGAGAATAAAAAGTTCAGTTGAATTTAGGAATAAAATATTATTATTTGTTATATATAATTTTCTTCTTGGTTATTCATTTAATATTTTAAATTGCTTATATTATAATCAAACATAGGTAAATATTACATTTTATTTTTGTCATTGTAATTGTAACTGAATAGTTTTGCTTAAATTTCTTACATTTTCTACCTTTACTAAACATCTCATTCATAGTTGATTGGTCAGTATGTAAGGTTTGATAATCATTTTTAATTCCAATCATTATTTGCCTGTAAACTTTTTTAACCGTTGAATATTATACTATACTAAAATAAAAATTTGAGGCTATTATAGTATTATCAAAATGCTTAAAAGCTTGAACTTGGTGCGTGAACAGTGAATCAATTATTTTTTCAAAAATTTACCTTTCTAATACCCATATTGATATCCATCCAAATATTGGATAGCATAAATATATTCACTTTGCCTTTGGTCTGTATCCAATATTTAATGTCATTTCTAGTGCAGCATAGTGGCTTTAGAAGTTATTCAACTAGGTATAAATAAAATAATGTTGTGGACTTAAAAATTTTTTGTAATTTACTGTTAAAAAATTATTATTATTTATAATATTGAATCAATATTAGTAAAATGTTTATAGCAAAAGTAGAAATTTTTAGAAAATTATCTATTGTTATTTTTGTTTAATAAAAGAATTGTTTTCATGGGAGAAAAAATATTAAAAAAGAAATATTGGGTATTTATGAGTATGCAGCGGTGTAACTATACAAGAATGAAAAGAATTTTCGCTGCAAATAATTTTAGAGCCTTTATATATTACTATATAAGTATCAATTTCGACATATTAAGATATATATATTATAAGACAATAATGTATGTGTGTAAATTATTAAAAATGTAAAATAATTAGTCTTGATTAGTATTATAGATATTTTAAAATCTGAATATTACTGTGATTTATTGCTTAAAAATATTTATCTTGCTAATTTTCGGGCGCGAAGCCTTTCAGAAACATGAGGCCCTGGACAAGTATTCCGTTTGCAACCACCCCCTTCCAAGATTTTTATTTCTAATTTCAAATAATCAATACCTAAATTTAGTAGAAATATTTAATAGAAATTAGGAAGTTTTCTGATTTATCTCAGACATAATAAATTAAAATCAGTTTTCAGAATTCCTATCAATAGGATCGACAAGGGATTCAATTAAATTGTAATGTTACAAGTATGAAAGGCAGAAACAGAAAATCGTCGCTTCTAATTCTTTTTAAGTTATATTTTTTTTACATTATATATTTTGTCTGATTATACAGTTTCTTTTTTTATTTAGTATATATTCACTTTTAATAAAATTATATTATATTTAATTAAGTGTATTAACATGAATTAAATTAGTGGAATAATATTGTATCTAACAGCAAATTGTATTGGAAATATGTAGAACTATTGGAAAATTTTTTAAATAAGTATTCTTCATAAGAAAAGTATATGTAACATATTTTATGAAAGCTAATTTCAAGTATTTTAAAATATTATTAAGCTTTTAAATTTTCAGATTTGATATTATGCTGTAAAACTAAATAAAAATTTAAAAGGCGATGATAAAAAAACATAAAACAAAATTTTGTTAAAAAAAAAAAATATTTTATTTATTTACACTATCAATTCATCCAACAACAGGTACAACCGGAACAGCAGGAACTGCAACTTCTGGTTTAGATTTAATATCACTGGTTGGTGCAATAGGTAAAATCTCTTCTTTAGGCTCAGCAACACTAACATTGTCTGGCAAAGGCTTCTTTGGGCCAAGTTTTCCAGATTGATCCCACGGCAACATAATTTTAACCTTGATACCCAAGACTCCTAGAAAACAAATTCTTATTAGAAATAAAATACCACAACATTATAGCTAATAAACAAGGCTCATAAGTTCATGCGGTAAAAAACAAAAATAATAGATATAATAATATAATAATGTATAAAAATATGTATATGCTATAATGCACTAAAAAAAATTCAGGAACACATATTTATGAAATAAAAATTTAAAAATAAAATCATAATCAAATTTTCAAATAACAAAAACTGAAATATCCATTCATATTTTTAAGTTCTATTTTATTCATTTTGTAACTGTGTTGTATTGAATGTAAAATAATATGATTTGATGCATAAACGAATCATAATAGTCAAGAAGAGAAGACAATTTCTTTTGATATATTTATACCTATTCACCTCAATTTGTTAGTTGCATAAATAAAACATTATAATCATGAACAATATTATTAATTGTAGTACTTTGAAATCGATTTCGGTGTCACCTAGCATTAAATATAACTTAGCAAGATTGCATGAACTTACAACTCCTGTTAATAAACATTACCTTGTCTTAATAAAACATGTCTAGTAGCAACATTGACATAATCATTGCATGGATCACCACTGTGAATCATAAGCCCATCAACAAATTTCATTGACTTGGCACGTTGACCTCTTAATTTACCAGAAACAACAACTTCACATCCCTTAGCACCACTTTCCATGATGAATCTTAATACACCATAACATGCCCTTCTGACAGCCAAACCTCCGATTAACTTGTAACGCAACGATTCAGCTTGGGCAACAGCGCATAATCCACGCTGAGCTACTTTTTCAGCAAAAAGTTCAACTGCCTTGTCTTTGAAATCAAAGCGTTTCTGAATAAGAGATGTTAGTTCACGAATACGACGTCCCTTGTCACCCAATACATTTTGAGTACGTGTAGCTGAGATAACAATTTCTGTACGCGATGGAGCAGCACGTACATCAACTCCAGAATAACCATCTTCAGCAAGTTCTCGTGTCAAGAACTCATTGAGTTCTGCACGTAACATACCATCTGACACAAACTAAAAAATATTAAGGAAAATTAACATTAATACAGTCATGAAATTAGTATAAATCTTTGATAAATTTCCAAGTGTTAGCTATCAACTAAATTGTAATCAATTAATCTATTATTATTTTAATTATTTCTGTGCATTTTAACTGTGAAATATTTATTCTTTACATTCTTCATGTTTTACATCATGTTTCTTACAGTTAAAATGAACGAAAATATTTCATAAATAATGAAAAAAATTACAAATTGTTATCAACACAGAAACATGCTATCAAATAAATTGTAAGACTTTTAAGGCTGTAAATCAAATTTTAATATCTGATTCATAAGAAATATGTATGTTATGACACCTGATATTAATGATTTTTCGGCTAAAATATATATAGTGAACAGGATTGTATTTACTTACCCTTTTCTTAACAGACGTCGTTTTAGCTGGCATCTTGTCTGTGAACAGATTGACGCAATATATAGTATTTTACAAATGCGCAATAAAAAAATTAATACAATCTTACCTTCTTATTAATATCCAATGGTGAATGGAATCAAAAGACACGCTACAATTTTCTAGAAGGAACACAAATGGCAGAAAATGTTAACCAAACAAATATTTTTTGACGAAATCATAAACTGCTATTGTTACAGTGTAACCAACATAATAATTTGTATGCCCGACACAAGGTGAAAAAATTGCACACACGTCCACGCCCGTGGATAATATTATCTTAGTTCATGGTACGTACTGCTGACATCATACGTTCCTAACATCATAACCTAACCATATTCTTATTCCCCTAATAATTGACGAGAGTGCTGGATCGCGATAATATACAATCATTGATAATAAATTATTTTTAATTAAACTACAATAAACTTCTTTATAAAGAAAATATAGTTAGCAATTTAGTTTATTGTAGTGACTCAAAGTGTATCTATTATTATCTATTAATCCACCTTGTAGTGACTATAATATTTTTAGTTACTCTATGGTTCTCATTGGAGAGTATCAGCTGATACGTGGAGTGAGGAATATTTATATAAATGATAAGAAATCCCGAATAAATGCATTTTACCATGAATCCCGCGATTGGGGATCGGTAAAATGCATTTAAGCTTAGATCATATACCAACCAGATCATATATTAGATCGTATGATCTAAGCATTTAAGCCAAGAATCCAATTTGAACGGATAAGATATTTACTCAAAGTGAGCCTGCTGTCTCTAAAAGTCTGATGCTCGTTATAATTTATATAACTATATCTTTTCTCCAAAAAAGACTGCGGCCCGTTACAGAATACAGAGTTAGTTCTGTCAGTATCTTAGAGATCATAAAACACTAATTGTAGTCAGTATACACAATAAGATGTCGTGTAATGTTCACGGCCACAAGACGTACTTTGAGCATACATTACGTAATACGTAGGTAACTAATTAGTAAATAATATGTATCCAAGAGACTATTTTCCTCAATACATAAATACGAATAATTCAAAAACTTTTCTTTCGAATTTTGATTTCAATACATCATAATTCACGGAAAAATAACCTGGATAAGAAGTTAAAAAAGGGGATTGCTATGAAAATAAAAGTTTGTATCGCCATAGGACATCCTTCAGGTGGTGACATAGAAAAAACGAGTTATGAAAAACACAATTTTTATAAAACTTAAACAATCCGAAAAGAAAAATTCCAATTTTTGCATTTCTACGACCGAAATGGGGATGAGCATACTTAAAATGACCATCCTGTATATTATAAATAATACCAAAACATTTGTAGTATGAGCTGTTATTTATTTCCGCTCCCAAAAAATTGGCGCTTGAGGCATTTGCCCACCTTAAAAACTATTAATTTATAAAAAAAATATTCAATAAAAAAAAGTGTGTCCTTTGCACGTCGAATGGGATTCTCTTGACAGGTGTATTGAACTTTAAAGAAACGATTCTGAACGAAGAAAGTTAGTTAATATAAAAATAAAATGTTAACAATAATATAATTCGAACCTCGGCACTTGTGCGTCGTAACAATATCGCCGTACACTGCGCCACACTACGTATTATGTATAACATAGAATTATTAGGTATTTAGTATAATAACTAAGTGTTGAGTATTCAGTATTTGTGTGCGTGTGTGTGAATGTGTATGAGGTGATGAATGTCTTAATAAAAATAAAAAATGCAAAAAAATCTATTTTTTTTTTAATTAAAAAATGTTCAACCTCTAAGTAATTAGTCTAATTGGCATTTTGGTCTTTTAATTGGAATCCCTGGGTTTTGAGCAATTTATAGAATTAACTTTTTTCCAATAATAGGTAAATCGAATTAAATTCACTAAATTTTTTCAAATGTCCAGTCCAATATTATTAATTAGTAACAAAGTAATCTGTGTTTATTTTTATTTATAGTATTTAATATTATTTGTCGTAATTTTTACGTACTTTTTCCGATTTCTAGTCAATAAAAACCTTGTAAAATTTTTAATTATTCGTCCATGAAATATTTTCATACACAAAAATATTCACAATGTATATTAATTTTCCATCTATGTATCAAGTTTCATAAAGATCGGTTGAACCAATTATTTTTTATTTGCGTTTAAGTGTGTAATTTTATGTAAAACTAATGAATTCTGTCGAAATACTAACTTTCAATGGTTATAAAAAAATAGTTGATTTACGATTTTTGAGATTTTTTTAGGACTGTTGGTTATACATATGAGTTTATTTGTATTTAATTTTGAGCCCTTAATATCCATACATTAAAATATCATGAATTGAAAACTAACAAAAAACGAGAAATTTCCGAAATTTTCAAAATGTCGTAATTACCTCAAAATTGGTCAAATATCTTTGAAAATTTTATGAGGTGTGCGTGTGACTATTTTTAGTAGCTGATGAAAGTTTCAAGTCTCTATCTCGACTATTATGGAAGTTATATTAAAAATTTATGAATATTCGGGTTATGACGTTTTTAACCATTTTTTGTCAATTTTTCGGTAATATATACACATGTTCTCAGAAAAAGCACTGAACATTTTTAAAAAAATGACCTCCCAAAAGTATCATTCTAGAAAATATTTCCAATGTATTACTGATCAAAATTTTTCGACCCACATTTCTACCTGAAATCGTGATTACATGCATACGGGAAAAAATAAAATACACACATACACAGTTTGTAAAACAAATACATGTTTAAACATACGGGAAAAAATACACACAGATTTGTAAATCCAATACATTCTTCGGTCTTTTCAAAATCTAAAAGAAAATCATTGTAAAAACACTAGTTTTTTAACTTCATTCAGGATCTAAAAAAAATTTGTGTAATACAAAAAAAAAAAAATATGAAACTCCAAGATCGGTCATAATAAACGTTATCTACTTTCATAATCTGAAATGATTTTGTGTCATGATTACTAGAACAGAATCTGTATCAAAAACGTTTCATACTAGGTACATATAAATTGAGCGTTCTCTTTTACGTATAAAGTTTCAATCTCTAGTAATTAATAATGTGTTACATATACCCAGTTAAATTATATTTAACGAAATGAACTATTCACAAGACATTTTTGCTTAAATATAAACAATATAATATAATATATTTTGGAAGTCCTTTACTAAAAAGGGATTTTTCCCTCAACAGTGGCATACTGCTTCTGCTATGATGTACGTATATATATATGTGTATTGTATATAGTATAAACAACATACAGTTCCGCTGTCCCTTATCCCTTTTGCTTTTTCCTCGGGCAATTCAGTATGCTTCACGACGTCAGTCAGTATGTTTATAGTCCCTTTATATGATATACCTTCCAAAGTTCTTAGTTCAAAATAAATTAAAACACACTTGGACAAATGAGGTTGGTATTTATAGCAGTAGGTATGTAGTTAATTACAATAAAGCGAATTGCAACTAATCAATAATACTACGATTAAGTACAAAATAAAAATATGGACCTATTTTTAATAAATATATATATTTTTTAATTTTAATATCTTAGTTATGTCTGCTAAACTTTTTGTTTGGTTATAGTATTTTTAGAATAATGTGAAACAAGTTTAGATTTTTAAAATTATTATGTAAGTAGGCCAAGTAAAGAAAGAAATAATAATTTGACTATTTGAGGAATTAAAGTGAATCGAAGTTTTATTTAGAAATTTAATTATTATTTATTCGTTAATAACAAGTTGTTATAAGATTATAAATACAAATATTATTTACAGCCGTTTTCCTTTTATTATTTATCAATACAATAAATAAATGTACTAAAATGTTTTGAGATTTTCGATTTTTTTATAATAAAATATTCTGATTAGGAAGTATCCAATAATTAATAACTCTGAGTTGTACCTTTAATATATATATATTTAATATTTATATTATATGATTTATAATATGTAGTTTCATTCCATTAAATTATTATAATGTCATTTGAAACAAAAATATAATTTTAGATTATTTAGTTGAGAGTTTTAATAGTAGGTCATACAATTAATTAAATAATTCAAAATCATCCGTTATTTACTGTTTTTAATAATTATTACACTAGGTAAATAAACATGTGAACGATGGCTGTTGAGTCATGTCACTCATCACGTCTGACCGAACTTTTCGGTGATCGTCTGTTGTATGGTTCGACGACAGTGGAGCTGAATGAATCGACATTTAATGATTCTTTAATCGCGTTATATTTCGTGCCATTAAGCAATGAAACTGTCTTAACAGATCACCAGGCTTTGATTGATCTGTATAAAACAGCAAATGAGAATAAAAGGACACTCAGTATCATCCAGATTTGCTATCCGAATACGTTCGATGACCGCAGAAATTTCGATGAGTTGACCAATTGCGTTCCATGGCATTCAGTTCTTTACGAATGCGTGGAGAAGAGGGTAAGACAAAATCCATCCATTAAATTACTTGTACTTTTTCCCCGTTTAAATGCTTTAAAAAATATCCATTATATCCAAAATATCGTTTCAGTTTTATAAGTATAATAAAGAGATTTTATTTTTAAATATGTATATTTTTTCATCGCTATTCATAGTTGATTTAAATTACAAAATCTATTAAAGTAATTAATTATTTTTGCTCTATTTTTAGGAAAAGAGTTTTAAATTATTCATTCATCTTGTAATAATCGATGTTTGTAACACTAACAATTTTTAAATAACAAAAAAAAAAAATGATAAAGATGTTCAATTATTTGTTATTTATTTTGGATTTAAAAACTTTTATTAACCATTTATTTTATTAATTAATTGATGGACTACTTCTTTTTTCATGTAAATCACTGTCGTTGTATTTTAAATCATATTCTTATTGTAAATAATTAAAGAATAAAAAAAAATCATTTAAATGTTAATTCAGTCATACCTATCGTTCCAATATTGTGGGATATTTGAAACAGTTGAATTAAAGGTATAATATTATTTACTCGATTAGTCAAGAGAAAAATATATTAAATAACTATTCGTATGAAAAATAATTTTAAAAATATATTTAATTACGAATAATTAAAAATATATTAAAAACGAAGTATTAACAGTTATAGAATTTCGACCCAAAAACGAATAAACGAAATAATGTAACGAATCTTAGTAAAATTTAGTCGGTTGTTCACTTTTTGGGCAAGCCGATAAATTATTATTATACAGCAGACCTTCTTTGGTCATAATCCCAAAAGTACGATTTAGTAACCCCTCGAGATTCTCACATTTTAATAACAATCCCTCCCTTCGTGTAACATTCCCATTTAAGCTTTCATGCCCATTACTTCTCCCCAAGATTTGGCACCCTCAGTAATTTTTTGCATTTTATTACTCCAGGGTTTAGGGTATCCAGTTTTGCCTATAGTAATGACTCTCCACACACCTGCTTTCTATGCATTAACCAATAGTGGGAAGTCGTTGTAGATTTATTGCAGTTTTATACATTCACTAACCCTCTCTGTATATTACACTCGTGCCTCAAATGCTGTAGAATCAATACTGACAAACATTACATATTTTGTAATATATACTACTTTTGATTTTTTTTTTTATTGTTTAAAAGGCAACTCTATTAAACGAAATACTTTTTAAAAACCTTATGCGGCATTTCGTATATTCTTACTGAAGCATACTATCAATTACAATTTCTTTGTAAGGAAATGGAATTTAGATTACTTCTAATAATAAATTATTTATATGTGATATATGTGATTTTAAGCGGATCAAGTAAATCGTTATAGTATAAAACAGCATATTTTTACCTTTTTTATTTACAATCCAATTTATGTATATATATTATATATACTAGCTGTACCCGGACACAAAAACCTCCCCGTCAAAATCAGCTCAGTCCGTATAAACAGAATATTGTTTTAACATTTTATTTATCCCGTCAAATTCAGTTTAGCCGTTCGAAGATTACCCTGTACGGCTGTACACACAAAATAAACTTTTAAATTTTATTTATTTAAATTATTGTGTTTGTCATACTTACCGATTTACTTAATTGGGCCGTCTAAATAACATCATAAATCAATTTAACCGTTTCGAAAATTAGCTAATACAAACAAATATTTTTTTTTTTTAAATTTATACAGAGGTTGCTTTTAAACTTCTATTGTTACCATAGTTGCCAAATTAAACAAATTATACAACCGTGAAAACACATTTTATACTGTTTCAACTCTTTGAAATAATGAGAATTTTGGAAACTCTTTTCTGAGTGCACTCCTATATCGTGTGACGAACATACCTACAAAAAAATTCCTATTACATTAAGTATTTTTTTCTCTTTTAACCCAATCTTTTAAAAGAATAACAAAATTAATTAATTTTTGTGTAATAATTGTACACTGATCTTGCATATTATACTGATATACATGCATTTAACATAAATGTTGAATTAAAAATAATTTTGTTACATATCTAAATCATTAACGAAAAACGAAAATTGATTTTTCATATATTCTTCTACATCTAATAAATATTCCATGAATAATTTAAAATTACAATAAAATATAAACGTCATAATAAAATCTTCACTTTGTTCAGAATCTAATAAATTAAAGCGTCAATAATTATCGTAAATCAACATTGATTTTCTATAATATAATTTGTACTAACGTTTATCGTGTCACCTCTAGTCAGTCACGAATGAAAAAAGTGCAAAAAATTATTTTTTAATGGATTTTTAAATGTGAATAGGAACACATTTTTTTATAATTTCGAAGCATCTCTTTGATCCTAGGTTGTTTTGCGCCTATACATATATATATATATATGTATATTGTTTCGGAAGAATGTGCCATGTGGTCTGTAAAGAGAAGTAAATAAAGTTAAGAAAGATATACATCCGTAAAACATGGTCCCTGGTCCCTATTAATTTCTATGTGTACGAATGTATAACTGTATTATCTTATTATATTATGTTTATTCTATTTGTGGTTTTAGATACGTTTAAGACATAAATATCATGTTGGAAATTCGGAAACTTTATTAATTCTGAATAACAGCACCTTAGAGAGAGTCCATACTCGAAATGGTCTTAAACTTTTATCTTGCGGAAAAAGTTTTCCATGGACGGACTTTTGGATAGAAAAAGTTTGTAAAGAAGCTATAAAACTCACTTCGACTGAAGCCATTGACACAATATATGGCCTATATTTTTCTGCATATTGGGTATTAATTACAATTCTTTAAAATAAAATAATTTAAGACACTTATAAAAATATTTTTATTTCAGTGTCCACCGTGTAAAGCATTCGTTCCACAACTTATTCATGCTTACAATAATATTAGAAAGAGAATCAAATTTGAGGTCATTTTTGTCAGTTCTGACAGGTATTGTATTGTATTAAAAATCATAAAAGATAAAATGACTATTAAAATAAAAATAATTATTTTTAAAGAAGCTGGTAAAATATTGGCGTTGAAAAATTTACTTTGTTGCTTCGCACTTTGGACAAGATAAAGGTGATGGGTGTGTAGCACTCTTGGGTAGACCATTACACGATAACTTTGTATGAACGAATTTTTATACAATTTTGTATAGTAAAAATTATAAAAAAAATTTACATTCCTAAAAAATTTTGTTTTCTCTAAATATTTTTTTACATTATTGTCTATGTGTACTTAAATTTTCATAAAGTTTGGATTAAAAAAAAAAGCTTATAGGCATTTTTGACAAATTTTGGAAAACTATTTAGAATTTCGAAAAATGACCTCCTAAAAGTACTTAATAGAGGAAAATTCTGATACAAAAAGTTGTTGGCCGAAATTTTCTATACGAAGACGTCGTATACATAAAAAATCGCTGTAAAACACTAGCTTCTTAGCTTTAATTAGAACCCGAAGAAAATAGTTATTATAAATATCTGTCCTTACGGAATGCTCCATAAAATTGTTTTTATTTTATATCTTGATTAGTGAGTATTGGACAATAAAAAGAAGAAAAAAACAAGTTTTACGTCATAAAAAAAAATAATCGTCAATTAATAAAATACATTTTCTCGTATATCGCATATCAAAATATCTCAAATTTCATCTGAAAACAGGGTAATAAAGAGAAAGAGAAAAATACCTGAAAAAATTATGGAATTTTTTTTTTGCATTATTTAGAAAATTTTGAAGGGTGGAGTAGAATTTTTTTCGCATTTAAGGACCAGGCTTTTATATATACATATATACAATTAAGAGTGAATCTTAAATGGGTCATTTCCGAATTTTAATGAGTGCACCCCCCAAAAAAGGCTCCAAATAAATAAAAAGACTCTTTACAAAAGGTCATGTTCCTAATTTTAATACGTGCCTTTGAGCTAGTATTTATTCCCATTTAAATAGCATGGGTTTTTTCAGTTTAAGCTTTTTTTTCTTTAGACACAGATATAGATTACAGAAAAAATCTGGTTACTACTCTTTTCTCATCAAAAAATTCTTTACTTTTTTTTAAAAAAAATTGAACTTTAACCAGAAAAAACAAAATGGCGTCAACAATATATCTTAATATATATTATATAATACTAACATGGTCGCCATATTGGTGCTGCCATTTCGTTTTTCGTTATTGCAATTTTTTTGAAAAATGTAGAGGATTTTTAGATGAGAAAAAAATTTTGTAATATTATACATAATAGATAATATATATAAGTAATTTTTATTTTTCAGAAGTGAACAATCTTACAACTTACATGCGTCTTCAATGCCTTGGCCTTCGGTTCCGTACACCAATATTGATTTACGACAAAACCTAACGGAATGTTTTGATGTCCGTGGTATTCCTTATTTAGTGTTAATTGATAATAATGGAAATATAATAACAGAAAATGGTCGTTCGGAAATTACCGGAGATCCTAATGGGCTGGTATGTTTTATTGACTATCTCTAGTATTAATCCTCTAGTAAATTCTGTAAATTTCATGGTCATTGATTTAACTCTGCTCAATTCGACGTAGAATAGGTACAGCGATATTTTATGATTTTTTTTTGTTGACCATATTAATGTTTAATAAACGGTTGTAAGTAGATACGTACATAAATTAACTATAAATGGTGATAATGTAGTTTTAAAAATATGCGTTCTTACTACTGTAACGGCATTTTGTGAGTTTTCATTGCATTTCTAAGGACTATTGTAAAATTAAAAAAAAAAATTTACAGTATAAAACTATGTACACACAATTTCCTATATTACAATTTTTAGAGATACATGTGGTACAATCATTGAGTACATATTATTATGGAATCTACAATATTACACCTTAATGTTTGAGCTCACTTGCTGCTAAACAAAAAATAATATTTCTTGTAAATCTTTAAAATAAAAAAACTTCTCTCAAAATGAAATAACTCATATTGTATTATTATATATTTTACAGTATTTTCCATGGAGAAAACGATTTGTTTATTCACTTTCTTCGAGGCTGTTACCAAAACTCCAGAGTTACCCCTCTATAGTTTTGTTCATTGAAGGAGACCAAGAAGAAGAACTAGAATTAGCCGAAGGTGTTTTGTTACCTGTAGCTCAACAAGTTGCAAAAACAAAGAACAACGCATTATATGATCTTTTATTCTTTATAGCTCCCGACGTACGTAAATATGTGTACATACACACACACACACAAAATATAATGGATAACCAATCAAATGAAACCTAATCTTAATAATATAACGTTTTTATAGGATGATACATCTGATACTTTAAGACATTTCACGAGACTGACTGATGATACAGCACCATTATTAACGCTTATTGATATCCCGATGGCAAGAATTTCAGTTATGGAGTATGGAATTCATATAACAGAAAAATCCATAATGAATTTTGTCCTAGGATTTTTTGACGGAACAATGAAATTTTCATCAATACTTTAATATTTAAATTAATAAAAAATATTTTATGTGGAAATTTATTTATATAAAGAATTATCAAAAAGATGCTAAGAAGTACAAGACTAGTAGATTCTATTGAACTATATGAATCTGGTGTGATATGTAGACATAGACAATATTATTATAAATAAATAAAAAGTAAGCATTGTTATTTGAACAATTTTCTCATATTTAATTTTAAAATTTTACTGAATAATAAAATTGTTGTCTAAACTTACTGATGTTTATTTTAATTTTGAAATTTTCTTTTTACAAAATAATGTAATGAATATACAGAGTGCCCTAGTGCGATTTGACAAATGGAATAACTTATGTTATTAATCATTTTTAACTTTCTTTTTGTTTTTAAAAATTATAACAAAGGGATTGTGCTATAGCAGTAACGTATAATTTTTTTTTTTTGTTTTTATGTCCAAAATTTTTAAATTTGAAATTTTGTACAACAGTTTTAGAGACGATTCTGCAATGACAGAGAGATAAACGAGGAATAAATAATTTTAATATAAACACAATATACCACTGTAGGTCATAAATAAATTGATTATGACCAAAGAAATTACTTTTATTTGGTTGGGGGGGGGATTAAGCTTATTATTTTAATCATTAAGATATTTATGTACGCAACAAAAAAATCTTCAAACAAGTAAAGTACAATTTACAATTTACATTTTCAAAATTTAATAAAATTACATAATGAGAACTGACCTACTATAACTATTAACTATCTAATTATTATCTAGTTAGCCTCTAATTTCAACCCCTAGCTACACTCTGAATTAAGACTTCTGTCTGCTTAAAAATGTCTAGTTGTTATTAGACTACATTATGTAAAATTTGCTCTTGGTAAAAATAATTTCTACTATACACGCCATTGTTAGTTACAATTTCCTACTAACTTGTAAAAAGATATAAAAAATAAATTGAAAATTATTATGAATGAAGAAAAAAGTTTTGGTGACTAATATTTTCTATCTGTAGTGTAATTTTTTATTTAGAATGAAATCTGCTTCTTTAGTACATTGAGTGATAATATAAAGATAATATCCAATAATTTAAATTAGGTACACAATTTTTACCAGCCATACGCGCATATAAATCATATATAATATACTACTTAATAAATAAATCGTTATATAATGCTACATAAACATTTGAAAAAGCCTTCATATTTCAAGTTATTGCGGTAGTACTGTTATTGGGTGTAGTTGGTTGGTACCTCATAGTATAACAGTATTACATTTAAGAGTTACGTGAGTAAATTTACTTATATTTGCACAAAGTTTTGACTATTTTCAAAGTTGTGAAGAATTATTCATGAGCTTAAGCGTATTAAATAGTTTTTTCAATTGATCAATAATTATTATTCGATATTCACTTTAATCACTTGATGTCATTATTCGCTGTTGCAGTTTATGTAAGTGCTGGAAGATGATTTTTAAAATTTTGTAAAATAAATTTGAAAGAATTTTAATTTTTGGTAACTAAATATGAAAAACCATATTATGATTAAAATTGAAATATTTTAAGAAGATTAAAATAAACAATAAAGAAATTAGAAATGCTTTAAAAGCTTAGTTATTTATTCGCAGTAATGAGCTGATTTGCGAAGCTTCTTGAATTTAAAATAAAATTAAAAGCCAATAAATATAAGATGTATGTCTGGTTGGTGTATCACAAACAATACATTTGCCATTCTATAAGCTGTCCACGCACAGAAAACCCGAAAGAAAAAATGAATCATATTTTATGCTATTTGGAATCCATAAGATGTTAAGATCATAAAGTTCAATTTTACATATTTTCGTATTTTAAATTTTAAATTAAATTGTGTACAAGATAGGAAACATAATGTAACCTCTGTATTCGTTTTCATTGTTTACAAAATAAATCTAAACGGTGAAATAGGACATTAATACAAGTGTGTAAGTGAACATTGAAATGTGTGGTTTAGTTAAAAACAAACGTTATTTTAATAATAATGAGCTAATACTCTATATGAATAATGGTATTGTTTTATCCATGATTTTTTGGTACTGTATAGATTTATGCAATATGATGGCAATATGAATTGAATTGAATTTAAACAAAAGTTTATTACCTGAAAAATAAATTGGAAGTAAGCGCCCTTCATTGATGATTCACCATAAATATCTAAAATTGTATTTAATACTTTCTATCATATGATTTATAATACATAAACACACTTGCTGTTTTCACAGTACATACATTTGTATTGATCGATTTCAAATAATAATTACTCTGTGTGTAACATTCATAATTCCATTACATCAGATTGACTTTTTTCAAAATAGGACAATTAAAAATTAGGTAACCCATTTTTAATACGATTGATAAAAATTTAACCTCATGTCATTCCTCACAGTTTCACAAAAATTATTTTAAAATTATTTACTACTCTAACTTTTAATCAGTTAATGTCTAATTTTTTTTTTTGTGAGCATCAGTTCACTAATTCAGCATGTACATATTATACACATATCTTATCTCGACGTGTATTCTGATACAGAACGAGTTCAGATAATAAAATATGAATTATTGTTCTTTTATACGTGTCTAAATCAACTAGGTAAATTTAAGCTTACGTAAAATACAACATAAATAAATAACAAATATACTACGAAATAATAGTTTATGAATTTATGACTATATCGAGCGTCTGTATTGATTATTTTAAATTTCATGGGTAGGATAGTGAATGCAATTTGCATGGTAGATTATTTGAAGTACCTATAAATACTGTTTTACAATATTAAATAATGAAACTGAAATCACATTTTGAAAATATGCATAATATTATAAATTTAATAGGTACACGCCATTGTGATTTTTATGTGACATTATGTTTAAAGTGATTTTATTCAAATTCAATAATTTATCTATAAAAATAATTTTTTTAAATCGTGATGAGTTTATGTAATAAATATAATACAAGGTCTATGATTTTAAATACTATTCTAATTCAAAAATTTATGCAAATAGGTAACCGCTTTCACTTAGGTTACTTAAATTGAGTACAGATAAAATTATTAATTGTCTATTATAATCATAAAAAACAGAACAAATAACAAGTATGTCCGGTTTCTTTGTCTATACTTTGCTTTTCTTTATTTTACTTTACTCCGCTTTAATTTACTTTGCTTTGCTTTAATTTTGTTTATTTTACTTTTTTTTGTCTAGTAAATAGTGAAAAGAAAAAAAAAGGAAATTTTACTTGGAATAAAAAAATTTTGATGAAATTTGTGTTGGAAAAAAATTTTTTCAATATTTTCTTGCGTTAAAATATTTCTCATATTATTGTCTACCTATATTCAAATTTTCATTACGTTTGAATTAAAAAAAAAAAAAAAAAGAAAATAGTTTCCGCTTTTTTTGTCAAATTTTGGGTAGTTTTTTCCAAATTTTGCGAAAACAATTGGGAATTTCAAAAAATAGCGTGTTTTAAGTACCATGTAGGGGCAAATCTGGTTTCAAAAAGTTGATACATGAACCTTGAACAAGTACTTCTATACGAAAACGTGTACACATAAAAAAAAATAAAAATAAACATCATTGTAAAAACACTAGCTTCTTCGCTTCGCTTAGAATCTAAAAATAGATGGAAATTTAAATATTAATTTTATACAGTAATAAATAAAGGTATTTAGATTTTAGTTGTATAAAAGTAATGGTGGATTATGTAGAAAAATTATTTCCAAAAATTATTATAAAAACAATAATTAATTAATTATGCTTCATAAGTACTTACAAATTATAATTGAAACATCCTTTAAAATTGGTAGGAGTGAAAATGTAAACACGTAAAGTTTGCATTAGCTTATCGTTAAAAAGTTTAAAAGCTTTTTTCGACTCAAGACAAATTACAAATTTTAAAAAGACTTCACACGTTGATCGTTGTGGTTTAAAATAAAGAAGACCAATTACAATCTTGGTGAGTACAAAACATAATATGATCACTTATACTGTCTTACAAAATGTGTTAAACTGAATGAAGCTAGTATTTATAGCTAGTATGTATCATTGTTATGATCTAGTATAAATAGTAAATTAATTTTTCATAACAACCCTATTTATCGAAAAATTCCAACTCAAGTTTAAGGTTCACCACTTGTTATAAGTTGGAATTTATTATATAAGTTAATTAAAAAGATAAAATATTTTATTTTAACACTCTACAAGGCTAACTTTATTCAACCAACAATGTTTATATTTAAACGTTTTAATTAAACCTTTTTTTCATTTCTAAATAGCTTTTGTCTCAAAGGTATCAACTCAAAGTGTATTTGTGACTTGTGTACATAATGTTAAATTCGTATCACTTTCGTAACCAGATTATAAGCTTGTCAAACATTCGATATAATATGATCAAATTCATATATGAGTAATCAATATTGCGTGTAATCTTTATAATAAGTATCTTCTTTAACAATAATATTGTGTCTGCTGTCGATTAGTTACCTACTGATTATATTAAAAAGTTATGAATTACGATGGTTGTTGTATAGAAATTAATTTGTGAAAAAACGAATAGTATATACATTTTCCATTAAATTCCGAATTATAGAATTTTATAAAATGTGTTTTAAGAAATTATTACTAATAATACGTTTCAAATAAGATATTATGTGTACCTATATTATTATAATTTATTGATGTTTTACGCACAAATATATGTATATTGTATATATATGCATAGAAAAAATACCTACACTTAAATAATTTTTGTATCACAAAATACGGTATAAATATTTAAAGGTATTTTGTGCCTATATGGTTGTATACTTTTCCAATAGGAAAGCAAGTTACAAATTATAGGTTTCAGATACGATAGAATACCGAAAGAAAAAAGTCATCAAGTGCCCCTATATAGCTTATTAGATATTTATACCTAGCGCAGAAGGTCCTTGGGATACCTTTATCATAAAAATCAATATAATTTTTTTTGTTAAAATATTCACTTATATGCGTAGAGTTGACTTAAGTAGTCTGTGTTGTTTCGATTGTGTCCATTAAAATGAAGTTCTCAATTAATTTTGAGTTTTGGTACCAAATAAAAGCAATGACTATTAGAAATGTTCTAATTAAACAAAGAGAAATGAAAAAAACGTTGTCTGTGAGTACACTAAACGTCGTAAACGAACCTAAGGAGGCACATTTCTTATTATTAATTAATATCGTTCAGGAAATCGCGATTCCAGTCTACACGTTGGGGCTTTTGGTCGCAATAAAATTGTTGATACCCAATCCTAATTTTCCACCGGTAACAGTACCTCAAGAATCTCCCGATATGTATAATTACCTATACGGAAACATTACCGTAGCTCCAGCAACAAATCATGTACAGGTAAATTTAAATATATAAATAATAATATATGTATCAACATCATAAATTAAAAGTCTCTTGAATATTAAAATTTTTAAACAATAAGAAACTATTTTGTAGATTTTTTTAGAAAAAATGAATGAAATATGGATGAAACGAGATGGAGAGAAAATCAATTTTGATGTTTATCAAAATAGGGAAGACATTTTTGAAATACAAAGAAACAATCCAGAAATGGTTTACATAGCTTTACTATTCGACGATGACCCTATTCAAAACAATTCAATAAGGTATCAAATGCAATATGCGGTATATTAGTAAAAATAATGAATAATAATAAAATAGATACTTATATACAATTATTTACTGTTAAGTTTAAAATTTTAAATATCTATTTATAGTGAATAGCCATCGGCGTGAACACGGGGCGTTCGGAGTGAGCATGAAGTTTTTAAGGGGGCCATTTTTTATTTCTAACGTACCATATAGAGTAACGGTTCTCAATACCTTTTTATTTCCGCGTACTTTTTATATACATTTTGAAAAAATACAAATACAATTACAAATTTGCAGTATTTATAATTCATTGATATTTTTCTAATGATTTGTAAAACTACTGGAGTGGATTGTGTTCCACAGTAAACTTTAAAAGATTGGGGGACGAGTTCAAGTATGAACACCCAAAATTGTATAGGCTCAGTCTAAAATTAGATTCTGCACACGCCTATGGAATATCTAATTATTTAAATAAAAAAAAATTTTTTACTAGAAAATCAATAAACTAATATGATTTATATTTGTATAAATTAGTATTTTATTTAGATTATTTAAATTACTATACTGTAATGCCCTAATTGGCCTAATTGATAGCATGTATTAATTTTTATATTTGAGTGTTATATTTTAGTTACAAGATTCGAACAAATCCATTTTATGATTCATCGCCATCACCATCCAAAATTTATGGTTCTAGTCATCAATGTCGAAAAGTATCAGCTAATAAACTGACAAAAAAATTTCTCCATCGACATCATCACAATAACGATCAAAATAATGAAGAAATATCGTGTCCGGCAATTCATTACATATACTCAGGATTCTTGGCCCTTCAAACTCTTGTAGATATTACTAAGATTTCTTTGGTCTCCAATTCATCAATGACATTACCAAATTACCAGTTTATCCTTTTTCCTAAACCAGCCTATACAGCAAGTAAGCTTTAATTTTTGTATTTACTATAGGTATTTTTATTAAAAGCGTTTAATTAGAACGATTCAAATGATTTTCAGATTGGTTAATAGTATTTAATAAGGTCATACCTCTTTATGTGGTAATTGCTTTATCGCAATTCATTACGTATCTTTTGGTTCAGTTAGTTGGTGAAAAAGAAAGAAAAATTAAAGAAGGTATGAAGATAATGGGTCTCAAAGAATTGGTGTTTTGGTGTTCGTGGTTCAACATCTACGCTGTTTACACAGTAGTTCTATCATTAGCTAGCATCATGATATTATATTTATTAGGAGTTTTCAATAATACGAATTGGATCTTAATTTTTTTGCTAGTGTTATTCTATTCTATTACAGTTATATTCTTTAGTTTTATGATTTCTCCATTCTTCGATAAATCGAGGGTAAGTACTAAATAAAATTATTTAAGTCAGGGGTGTAGTTACGATGGTCAGAGTATATACATATCTTGAAAATATAAATTATGATAAATATGTAATATACATAATGTATTTACCAAATAATTCTTCTTAGTTTATTACAAATTAGCATTTTAATTTGTATATAATTCCTTAAATCCTAATATATTCTGTACTTTTCAAATCATCTAAAACTTCAGTTTCAACTGGGGATTTATCTGTAAGTAGTTAAAAAAAAACCAAAGCATTATCATACCTTCTAAGTGTAAAAATAATTATAACTTTAAAATATAATACATTCAGTTAAACATGACAATATGAATAAAACGTAAATTGAATTTCCATTTCTTAATAATTTATTATTTATGTTTAAATTAACATAAATACATAAATCGAATTATATATTTTAAATAATGCGTCTTACCTATGCCGCTGATTGATATTATATTTAGATACTTAACTGCATTTAAAATGTAATGCTTACGTTTTAGACAGCAGGAATACTGGGAAATTTCGTGCTGAATTTAATCAGTCTTGTGTATTTTTTACACACTTTGATCGATCCATCAAGTAAACAACTATTGTGGCTAATATCTTTATTAAGTCCGTCTGGATTCGCATTGGCTGTTGACAAAGCTATAACGATGGACCTAACTGGAACAGGTCCCAATTTCAGTAACATGTGGGATGGTCCAGGAATGTCATTTGGTGAAAGTATACTTATATTGCTGTTTGATGCGATCGTCTACGCGACTCTAGCTTATTATTTTGATATGATTTTGCCGAGTGAATACGAACGAAAACAATCTCCTTGGTTTTGTTTTAAGACGTCATTTTGGTGTGCCAAAGTACCAGAAACAATAATAGAATTTGATGAGATCGATCGATATTCAATTAGTAATCCTGATTTAGAACCTGTACCGGACACGATGAAACAGTTTCGAGCGATTCAAATTATAAATCTTTGCAAGTCTTTTAAGAGATCAACGAAAAACGTTATAAACGGTAAACGAATAAAATCGAACACTTCACCATATAAATATTGACAAAATTTATTGCAGGCATAAATATGACAATATATGAAGGAGAAATAACTGCTATCTTAGGGCACAATGGTGCTGGAAAAACGACATTGTTTAACATACTTACTGGTCTAACTGAACCGACATCGGGCACAATAAAAGTATTCGGTTATGATGTTAGAAATCCACATGATGTGACAAAAATTAGAAGAATGATCGGGGTTTGTCCACAATATGATATTTTGTTCGAACGACTTACTCCCAGGGAACATTTAAAATTCTTTGCTACACTTAGAGTAAGTATAATTATTATTGCTCGGCACGTTTGAAGTTGGTATAATTATGTTGTTATGAATTTGAGGCTTAAAAGATCAATCATGAAGTCGTCTAACGTGTGCACTAACAGTTGTTAATTATTTTCATAACAGAATGCGTTGTATATTCCAAAACTAAAATATCATTTTTGTTTTTATTTTTGAAGGGGTTAACATCTGAAAAAATCGATGATGAAGTACAAAAAATGCTCTTAGAACTGCATCTAACAGATAAAGCAGATAATATAGCGAAAACATTGAGTGGAGGACAAAAACGAAAGTTATCGGTTGGTATCGCCGTCATTGGAAACCCAAAAATCATTATACTGGATGAACCTACGGCAGGCGTCGATCCACCAGCGAGAAGGCATATGTGGTCACTTCTTCAAAAGAGAAAAAAAGGAAAGGTAAGTTTATATATATTAATTGACAACATTTTTAAATTTATTTATAATAGATGTGTGTTTAGGTGATACTACTAACGACACATTTTATGGACGAAGCTGACATCTTAGCCGATCGTATTGCTGTAATATCAAAAGGTTGTGTGAGGTGTTGTGGTTCATCCATATTTCTTAAAAATAAGTTTGGTATTGGATATCACTTAACGTAAGTAATAAAATCGGGTCTAGGACATTTCGGCGAAATAACGATTTGGCGCTGCACAATAATTCAACACTTGACCATTTCGCCGATATGATTGCAAATTGCAATGATATTATAATATAGTATGGGACTGCTCCCTTAAGGTATATTAACAATTATTTTTTTACATTCTGAGGGAAGCGAAGAAGCTTATGATTTTACAATGAAGTTTATTATTTTAGATTCTGAATGAAGTGAAGAAGCTAGTGTTTTTACAATGATGTTTATTTTTTTTTTCCTTTTTTTTTCTGTGTACAACTTTTCGTATAGAAATACTTGTCTAAAAGTTTCAATCAATAACTTTTTGAAATCAGATTTGCCTCTAGATTGTACTTTAGAGAGGTCATTTTTGAATTTCTCAATTCTTCAATTTTTTTTTTGGAAAAAACTACCCAAAATTTGACAAAAACGACTCAGAAACCATCATTTTTTGATCCGAATTTCATGAAAATTTAAACA
>JAIPRM010000679.1:0-17573 GCA_025469315.1 Stegophylla sp. TES_Ste_2020 | reverse complement strand
ATATGTAATAAAAAATTAAAAAAAAACTGTTTTATATAAAAATTCATCTAATTATTTTAGGTTCTTGGGGGGGGGGTTCTAACCCCCAAAACCCACCCCATGGATACGCCACTGCATAGACGGAACTATAGAGTTTTACATTTGAGTGTGCCATGAGATTTTTAACATTATTTTTGTAATATAGAAGAGGTTCTCAAAACAATTCACTCTTTTTTTTTTCATTTTTGTTCTGCCGTATGTGTATTCAGTGCGTTCAACGCTAACGGTAACTCGATATTTTTCAACTGGGAGACTATATCTGATTGAAATTATTTTGATACTTAGATAGAAAACATGAAAATACACTTAAATTGAAAACATATTCATTTTAACACTTTTCATTCCCGAGCATGGATGGTAAAATAAATTGTTCTTAAATAAGACTAACGGGTTCCTATTAAAGATACTTTTATTTTTCTATAAAACTACTGATAAGTGAGGTAAAATAATATGTTTTTAACTTGTGTGTATTTTAAGTTCTCTATGTAATAATAATAATAATAATAATAATAAAACACGAATCCTATTCAAGGTCTTCCAACCGAAAATATTATTTACCGTTAACGTTGAACATACTGTATATGCTTAACCGAAAATGGATTTTTTTTTAATTCCGATTTATAAGTTTAATTAGAAAGTTTTCACATGTATATTTACATCAAATACTTTCAAAAATATAATTTGTAAATATCAAATGTAAATGAATTTATATCTTTATTTTGTAATTTTAGTTGTCTCTAGTATATGTTTAAAGATTTTGCGGGTTTAGTTATAATTGTTATAAGCCAAACAACATTATTAAGAAGCTGTAATATATCATCGATTTTAAATAATTATAATGACTTAATATTTGTGCTTTTTTAATTTTGATTGTGACTGATATTCATTTCTAGATGTTATATCACTTCACTATTTATTGATTTTAGTTTTATAAAAATCTTTATACCCGGTAAATTTTAAATAAAATTTTTAAAGTCAATTAAAAATATCGACATTATTTCTATGATTTTAAATTCCCATGTAATTTATGCACCAGGACAGTATTTTAAGTCGATTATGTAGATTTCTTTAAGAAGTTTGTGATTGTATTTAATTTTACTGGAATACAAAATATTGAACAAACAAGTGTGCATAATCAACACCTAATAGAGAAAAATTTAAAGATTAATTTTCAACTGAGGGTTACAATTGGAATAACATTGACAGTACACTCGTATATTATGTATATAACGTTTTTATTACGTATCCTGTGTTGACGATTGAACTGAAAATGACGGATATGCGTATGTAGTTAATAGTGATTCATTCGAGGCTCTGAACCGAATAACCGGTATTCATTTTCTGTATATTTGTTTGAAAATGTTGAAAAATTATTAATATTTTTAAATTTTTGTTTTGTTCTATTTTCATTTTCTATTTTATTCATCACTAATTGTTGAGGTGTAACAGTTTTTAATTCAATAAATAGAATAACCATTTTTTTTTTTTTGTAATCATCCTTATAAGAGAGTTAGGTATACTCACTAACTCAATTTGACTCACAAGCGAACTACAACAAAAACTTGTGTGTTTAAGATGCGACAAGTAATTTTTCGGAATTAATTTCGCTACATAGAAAATTCCTTATTCATCCGGCTCTTACTAACTGATTCGTTAAATTTCAGTTCCGGCTTGAAGGTGGTGCAAGCTGTACCATGACACAGAGCCTCGCGCGTTGAAAAGCCCTGCAAATAAAAATAATTGGATATTAATTCAATATCCTTATTGTCTATTTAAACGGAGTAAAATACTAAATAAGCCCCGCAAAAATTTTTCGCTCTTCGCTCCGATATTCACCAAGCTGGTTCTGCTTGTTCCCACGATAAGACTATGACTTAATTGGTCTTTCTGAAAAAATAGCTTCATATATATGCTACTGCAAACAACAATTTAGTAAATCGTAGGATTACGTTTCGTTTTTTTATAAAACGTAAAATTAATTTCGTGTTTTTGGTTTTTAATATTCCGGCGTTTTCGTAGAAAATATATTAAAATATGTTTTCTGAGTCTCAGTATAGATAGTTCAGTTTTATTATTTTTACGGTAATTATAACTTTTAGGTTAACGGACATGTATAAACTTGTAGCTCTGAAAAAACGTTAAATATGCAAGCACTTATGCACTTAAAATATGCATTAACATTTTTTTTCCCCGATTTAATTTAGAAGTATTAATGAAATAAATATAATATATAATTTAAAGTGAGTCAAAACAATTACTTAATTTAAATATAATATATGATTAATGATTATGTATCTATTAATAAAATTAATTACAGCAAATTTATTATTATTGCTTTATTCGCAATCCTTAAAGGTTTCTGGGAAATACATGTGTCCACGGACAGTCCAAAACAATATTATGCGAAAAAATTAAAAGTAAATAAATTTTTTATCTAAAAATGTTGACTGAATTGTTTGAAATAAAAACGTTGGGGTGGAAAAAATTGAAATAAGTTAAATATGTATCAAAAAGTTTAAAATTGAGTATAAAAATATAAAATATACCCTAAAAACCAAAAATACTCATAATATGCATTTATATGCAAATTAAAATTTCAAAACTAGCTTTGTAAAAGTATGAAACGTATTTATTTCGTTATTTCGTACTCTGGTACTTTTGTAACTGAGCAAAACAAATATACAAATGCTACAAGTCCTCTGCCCTAAACATAACGTTTGATAACATTCTCATTCTCTCTGTTCAGCATTTACACAAGTATTTGGTGGCATCGCCGCAACGTGATCGTCCGCATCAAGCAATTCTGCCCGGAAATGCCAGCGAACCTATATCGTCGGCGACCAGTCTGAACGTTTCCGAAATACGACGTCTGATCGATCAGCACAACTCCAGACAGTCCGTGTACAACGAGGACGTGTACGGCCCTTTACAAAACGATTCTCTAGTCATTGTCATACAAGTATGCAACCGAATATAATACATAATAATAATAATATAATAATACACTCACACATACGCCACAGCAAGTCATTTGTGTGCTAGGAGAATATATTATGTGTATTTGTTGTTAGTGTATGTGTTACATACCTATACACGCCTTATTATAATTAACAGTTGCGATGAATTACCTAACCTTCTAACAACAGAATACATATTTAATATTTTTACATTGTCTGTTTCCACATGGGCATTGAACGTGCCATCTATAAATAATAAAATTTAATAAAATATTATGCGACATTATTTTGCTGTTGTCATCGGCTATTCTGATTTCGAGCACTACTCGAATACACATAATAAAAAATAATTATTTATTTATTATATAAATAAATATTTACAAATAAAATTGTTAATATTATTTTATTTAGGTACACACACGTATAATGTACCTCAGACACACCATAGTGAGTTTGGCCCGAGCCAGGGGCATCGAAAACGCGCTGCTCATATTCAGCCACGACCATTACGACGAACAAATTAACGAACTAATACAAATGATCGATTTTTGTAAAACCATGCAGATATTCTATCCGTATTCCATACAAACGCATCCGGTTTCGTTTCCCGGTGAATCCCCTGAAGACTGTCCGAGAGACATCACTAAATCAGAGTAATTATTATTATTGCGATTACATATTATTATTGTAATTTTTGTTGTCAGCACGCATTATATATTAAAAAAAAAAAAATGTTTTCCCCTTCCCCGTTGCAATTTTTAGAGCAATCAAACGTAAGTGCTTGAACGCCATTCATCCGGATCAATATGGCCATTACAGAGAAGCGAAATTCACTCAGACCAAACATCATTGGTGGTGGAAAGCAAACAGGGTGTTTAACGAGTTGGACATTGTTAGTAACTATTCAGGTATGTAACAAAATTTCGTTCATGTGGTGTGGTGACGTTTTCTCACGAGTATAGGGCTGGGATTGGTATATTATTTTTAATCGATTTTTGCTGTTAACACAAGTATAGTTTACACAAGTACGAGTTTTACAAAACTAAAGTTTTTTTATAACTTATTGTGCTATTTGGAAATTCAAGTAATTTTTGTGTAAATAAATATTTTACATGAAATTCCCAGAAAATAAAAATGATTATTACTTCCTTAAAAATTATTTTTAAATATTTTATTTTTGCATTATTTCTTTAATTTGTATGCTATTTTTTTGAAAATTATCGTTATATAATAATTTATTAATTATAACTGTTTTAACCAACTTTAATTGCTTCATATTAATTTGAAACCAAATACATACTTATTTTAAAAAATATGATTTTTACAGACATATTTTGCAATTTTTAGTGCCAAAATGCATATTTCGTGACATTTTATTGCATACAAGCTTTTCACAAGAATTTACCTATTGCAATATTTCTTGAGATATTGCAATGGGTAAATTTCGAAAAATTCAGATATCAATTCTATTTTTTTTTTAAGACTTACAGGGACGAATAATATTGAAAATAAATTTAGCCATTGTAAAAAAATATTTTATTTATGATTTTCAAAAAATTTGAAGTTAGCCTTTTTAAGGAGTATAATTTTCTTGAAAAAATTTGACGTTTCACCATTTTATTTTTATCAGCCTCATATTTTTAATAATTTGTTTAATTCAAGTATTAATTTATTATTTGTAAAGCAACAAATGATCCAACAAATCTTTTCAGAAAACTAGACGAAATAATATTGAATCATTAAATTAATGGAAACAAATTGCTGAAATGTCAAAATTTCTAAAAAAATGCCCTCACTAAAATGGTTAATATTTACTAATGTTTCAAAAATAATAAAATAAAAATATTTTTCAAAGTTTTGTACCAAAACATTAAATTCACTTAATATATGAAATATGTACATATATTCCTTTTCCCTGTAAGTCTTATATATATATATATATATATAAGAATAAAAAAATAAAGACTTTTGCTATCTATATTGTCTCAGGAGGTATCATAATGAATGAATCCTCATGGGACATTAAGACACTTTGTAGAAATCCAAATAAGTCGTAGACATTTTTATCCAATGCTTCTTTGACGTAATTTATTATTTCTCTGATCATTTTATTTTATGAACTGATATATTTTTCGCCGTCTACTAACATAATCATAAATACTCTTTAAAAAAACTGGATGGTGGTTACACCATGTCAACTTAATATATACGTGTCTTCATTCACCTATTGATTAAATATATTTTGTATTTTAGGCCCAATTTTATTTTTGGAAGACGATCATTATGTTGCCGAAGATTTTATTTATATGCTTAAGCTGATGGAAAAATCGTGCAGGGTGTCATGCCCACAGTGCAGTATATTGTCACTGGGAACATACTTGAAAACATACAATTTTTATGGGGAAGCAAAGGTGCGTTGTAATTTGTTTGTCATTTATTAATTTATACATACTATATATATAGAAATACATCACTCACATATATTCCATTATATCCTTAATCCTTATGAGTCATGGAATTTATGTTAAATATAATGAATATTAAGATGGTGTTAATTGAAATTTTTTTTCATTTTGACTGCTGCTATTATGGATCGATTTGAAACGCACAATACATGTATAAATAAAACGTTTTTAGAAGGATATTTTAAGGGTAATACGTAAACAGCAAATATTTGCTGCCGAATTAACACCGCCGACTTGGAGTTTTAAAATAGTTCCTTCATTTTCGCATTATGATAAGGTTAAACAATTTTTCGTGTATTTATCGGTTTTGCATGTCTGTCTTTTATTCATTAACCTAATTTAGTTTTCGAAAAATGTTTACAATTAGATATTTTAACAACTCCTGCCTAAAACTGTTTTATGTATTAGATTATAATTGATCTAACCTGCATGTGTCCATTAAATTGCTACATTATATTATTATTATTATTCTGTATTTAGAAATTTATATAAATGTATCTATGTTTAAAGCATTAAAGTACATTTTTGTTTAGTGTTTTACCGTCCCTGAAATCTCATTTGAAGCTTAAACATATTTATTAATAGGTCATTTAAAATATATAGGTAGTAATTATAGGTAATAAAATATATAGGAAGTTTACTTTTTTGTTATAAATTGGTTTATGTTTTAAATAAATTTTCCAAGGTCTAACTAATCCAAAACGCTTTTAAAAATTATTCTACCCAAGTTAATTATTATGTTGTTACATACGTTTTTCTTAAATTGTTTTTCACCTGATGTGAAAATACTTATTGCTTTACACTAATATGTAAAAGTAATTAAAAACTTATTAAAATTGCTTGTACAACTAGGAATATAGTTATTTTCATGACTAATTTATTTGTTTTAACCTTGAACTGTTGATTATTCGTTAATGCCATCCATGACAGTCTATCATGCTTTTTTACTATAGGTACATTTAATTTATAAGTAAACTGTACATAACATAAACATCAGTGAACAATAATAATTTTCTGAACAAAATTAATTTGTAAACACCAATACAGCTTTAATATCAAATCTATTAAATTACATAACAACTATACATGCAATTCTTTTTCCTGTAAATGTAACCCATAATATTAAATATTTGTTTAACATAGATCTGATTTATAATGTATTTTCATAATGTAGTCAAGAATAATAGTTATTTTGTTTTTATAGATTATTCCTGTTGATTAGTTTATAGTTACTTAGAATGTACTAAAGTTAAACTTTTCTGTAGAACATTTAATATTAATGCTGTATAATTGTACAATTTCTATAAAATTTAGTCTGTAAACAATAGGTTAATTTTATTTCTATTGAATAATTTGTATGTAATTGCCTCTTAAATTTCATACCAATATATTTCTTTACTAAATTATTAAACAATAATATAATGAGTATATAAGACAGAAGTATTTGACAAAATTCTAGTTATAATAATGCATCGATAAATTAAACTTTCAAAATAAAAATTAAAAAGTAAATATCATATTAATGAATTAAATATCTTCACACACTTACATCATTTCTTGTTTTAAATACATTTTGTATTAGGCATACAATATTAAGTTAATTTAATACATAAGCATTATTATATACTGGAAAGAATGTATTACTAATAATGCCTATTTATAATAAATAATTAATTAATCATTTTTCAAAATAACTATTTATTTTGCAAAAATGTATTAAGAACATTTTATTTAAAATACATTCACAGTAAAATATTAAGCATTTTATACCATTTATTCATTACTTATTTAAAGTGAGTAGTAGATAAATATAGTAGGAGATGAAAATATATTTAATTTAATTGTAATAATCTACTTAATTAAACTATTTAAACCATATGAAATCTACTTTTATGGATTTCTATTTTTTTTTTTTATGATTAGGATATTATGTTTTAATAGCATATACTTTTTTCTTAATTTATTTCAGACATTTAGTTTATAAACATATAAAATAATCTTATTAATATTAGATAACAATTTTTAAATTTTTATTAATGTAGAATATTAAACATCTTTATCTTCCTTCTACTTATATTTTACTTATTTTATTTTTTATTTTTTATTTGATCTAAGTGAAGTACCTACAAAATTTAGAAAGTAATTAATTAACTAATAAATTTAGAATGTTGTTAGATTTGTCATAGTTAAAAATCAAAAATTATTTACTTATTTTATTGGTTTATAAGATCATAATAGAATAGCTCGTATATTATGCTTTTTTATAACAATAGTGTTTTTTAAGCATGTAGATTTATTATTACATTTTGTGTTGAAAATTTTTATTGATATAAAAATATAATTTTTAAAATAAAAATATCACTGACTAAATTAAATTTAATTAATATTTTTGTATTCTAGGCTGAAATAGCTCAATGGATTAGTAGCAAACACAATATGGGTATGGCGTACAATCGAACTGTTTGGAAACAGATTGTCAATTGTGCTGATACATTCTGCAAGTACGACGATTATAATTGGGACTGGAGTTTGCAGAGTGTGTCCAATAATTGCCTTAGTCATGAATTTAAAGTGTTTGTTTTAAAAGCGCCTCGAGTATTTCACATAGGTGAATGGTAAGTGACCATCAAAGCAATAATATAAATTTATAAAAAATAATAATAATAATAAATGTTTTCTTATATTAGTGGTATTCATCATAAAAAAAGTTGTTTTGACATGGCACTCATAGCTAAAGTTCAAAAACTCATGAGTTCAGTATCTAAATACTTATTTCCCGACAAGTTGGAAGTTTCATATGCTCCAATCAAGAAGAAGGTATTGCGTAAGGGAAATGGCGGCTGGGGTGATGTACGTGATCATGAACTGTGTTTACGTTTGGTGAATCGCCAATGGTGACACTTAGTAGTCAATATTTATAAGTTTATTTATAATGTTAAAGAACTAGATAAAGTTCCTATATATTATGGGAGTGTAGTAATATACTCCTAAACTCATAGTCAAAACGATACATTATATTGTATTGTGACATCTCTGCTCGAACCAAGTCTTATTTAAGTTTATTTTCCTGTTTATCAATATTGTTATTATTATTTATTTTTGTTAATTTATTATTATTTTTTTATCGGTTGAAGTGAAATTTTTATAATTTATATGTAATTATATGTATGCATTGCCATAATTGCGCTCAAGAGTTTAATTTATATGTATTACGGCAACTATTATAAGTTACTTTTAAGGCTCGATAACTCCTATATTTTGTTCATATATATTGGATTGTATATAATATGCTTAAAGCATTTTTTTTTTTTGTCACTATCAGTTTTTCTTGAGATTATACACCCCAGTGACTTTCAAAAATTCTGTTATCCTAACTAATAAGTTTATATTGACCCAAAATAAATAACCATGTCATTTTTTTTTATTTTTATATCATTTTCAGGGTTGTTCTTCAAAGACGTTATTATACCACTTTATAAATAGTGTTTGCATTGTAAAATCAGTTATTTGAATTTGTGTAATTCACTTAATTTCATTTAAACATTGCATAATTAATGTAGTAATAAAGAAATGATTAGAGAAATGAGCAACTCTGTAATTAATTTTCTAGTCGTTTGGAGTCAATATTAAACTTTTAGTTGTGTCTATTTCCCAAATATTATAATAGTCATTAGGTTAAGTATGAAATGTGATTGTAATCTGAGAAAATGACGGAATGGTAAATAAAACGTCTTCCCTTACTAACCATTTAGTTATTTCTTTTTTCTTTAGCAGTAAAAAAGTAATTAAACATAATAATTATAAATCCTGTACTACCAATTTTACATCAAAAGGTTATTGATTTAATACTAAATTTGTAAAACTTTATTTTTGGAAGCTAATTTTTGTCATAGCCATTGTATTAAATCATTATTCATTCCTATCATTATACTTTTAGTCTTACTAAATTATATTTTAGATAATGCATCAAAATTAATAAAACTGTTTATTATTATTATTATTTTATATCTATTAACAAAACTATATATCAAAGCAACTACACTACTCCTGCATTTGTCTTCTTTGACCGATAATGTAATGTCATTATAACTATCTGTTTTCGATGAGCATTTATATTATTTCAGTGTATATTCTAAAAAGAATCCTGTGATTAGGATTCGAAACTTGTTAATTTTGCATATTAGTATATAATGATAGTACATGAATTTACATAAACTCCCAATTTTTTTTTGTTGCAAAATTATGCTTTATACAAAATTTACTTTTGTATATTTCAGATATTTTTATTGAATTACACATATCTATTCATTGGTTGAATTTTTAAGCCATTTTATTAAATTTAATCCATATACAACAATTTTCATAGATATTCCTTTTGTTCTCATAAAGTAAGTTACCCTAGATGGATATCATATCTAATATTGACTGTAATTGACGCAATTAAACAATTAACAGCTATGTTTCATATTTTAATGTTAAATATATGTATATCTTACTATGTTATATCTTATATAGTAGTGTATTAATTCATCATAACGTATTCATCAAAATAAAATAATTTTTTAAAAATTAATTTCCATTATTTTGAGTTCATTGAAGAACTTTAATGACCAAACTTTACTTAAGTTTAAAACACTAACATCAAGTCATCAAGGGCTAGTCAATATTATTTTCAGTAATTTATTTCCTCTTTTACTTGAGTGTCTAAATCTGATTTTCAACTTTTCTTAAAAACTTTTTTGTTTTTTGAATTTTAACTGTTACTCACATTTTAAGCAGCATGCATAATACTCACATTTTTAAATTAAATGTTCATAATATATTATGTTTGAATGTTTTTTTATTTAAATAATTATGAAAAAACAAAACAATATTAAAGAATGACAAAATTATGTACAATAATTAACATATTAGTAGAAAACCTGACCAACTGACATCAATCATCAGATAAGATTAGGCCAAGTACTATTCAGCATGTTATCCTACTGGATAAATAATTTAATTTAGCTTTTTTTTTTAAATTATATACTTTTAATTTACCCATTTTGTTTATTATTTTTGGGGACCCTCATACTATCATTCTCGACCCCCAGGTTGATGAACACCATTGGTCTAAATCATGGAAGATTTTAATAGCGGAGTAGTTTTGTCTTGTTATTAGAATAAAAAAAAAAATGCATTTTGTTATGAATTTATCACGAAATATTTTATTTTTATTATGTGTTATTTTAAGTTTCCATTTAGAAAATGATTATCCATAAAAAAATCCATAAAGTAGTGATTGGTCAAACCTTAATTTATAGGCGTTTGACAAAATGTTGTCTAAATATTACAAACTGGTCCAAACTTTTGAAAATATTTTTCAAATACAACAGTATCCATAGTGAAAATGGTCGTAACTCAGTTTTTATGATTTTTCACAGCGATTGTTTTAACATTATAAATAATGATTCTATTTCTACTTTTCAATTTTTTTATGTTATGTTTTTATCATTATCAATATCTCACGAGTACATGAAAATACTGTTTTTTGGTTTTTGTCTTTTATCAGTTATCACTGACTTCACTAAGTTACGACCTTATGTAAAATGTCGTAACTCAAGTTAATTCTATTTTGACAGGAAATGTATAAGGAAAAATAAGTAATAACTCAAGTTACACCAGTAATTTTTTTTCCAGGTCGTAACTTAACATACCTCTTTTTTCGCCAGAAACATAGTTTTTGGGAAATTTATAAAATATATTTTACAACGTCTTTGACTGATCTTTAAATACAACCATTTTCGTTGGTGATAGATAAAATCGCGCTCTATCACGTTGTGGCATTATCTCAAAACTACCAAAAACTGAACTACGATCATTTTCGCTGCGGCTATTGAATCAAACTCGCTTGTTCGCATTATTTTTCTTTTATAAATATATAATAATAATCGTAACGAAAAGATAACAGATTATTAAATATTCTGATGGAACTTAAAATCAAATTCATTTACATTTTGTAATTAATAATTTCAGTTAATAATAGTTTGGTTTGGTTTTTTTTTTTTTTGTTCTTATAAATTTTCTGATTTTATTTTTAAACTGAACCTGTTCAAACCATCATTATAAAAAAAAGCTCTGCTAATACTTTATAAAGTTCTATGTCGACAGCTTTAACATAATTCTGCAATAGGTTACCTAGTTCAACTTTAAATACTATTATAATTATAAGCTTTAATTTAATGTGTGAAAAGTGAAATATGTAATAATCACCTAGTTTGATGTGTTAAGTATGTAACACAATTATTGTATACATTAATAATTGTATGCCACAATTATTATTACTTGTGACTTAAGTAATATCATTATTTTTAAAATAAATTCATTTGATATAATTTTAAATTTAAAGTTAAATTTGATTTTTGAAACTGATGGTAATATAATATATATTTTTATACTCAATTTAGTCGTGATTATCCGTTTGTGTAGATAATTGGATAAATAAATATGTATTGTACCTAATTAACATGGCCTATTTGCCAATGAAATTAATTTCTACCTTCCCGATTGTATTTTATTTGAATGCTAAAAATTTATACTTTTTATGAACAAAGATATTCTGAAATATAATTTGTTGATGTTATACACTACAATAATAATTTTTTTAAATTGTATCGGCTACAGTAATACAATAATAATTGACATTCGTGTGATATTTGTGTAGTAATTATTCGTTTTAATTTTTATTTCGTAGAGGTCTACTCATAACAATTACATAACTATAGTTTTGTCCAATCACATCAGGTCTTGAATACTTATTCAAAAACACTACAAAATTAGTTGAGTGTCATAATAGTTGCAAATCAAAATATATATTTTTAGTAATTTGATATTGAAATATTAATTTATGATGATTATTCGAAAAATTATAATTATTATTATAGCTATAAAATACATTAAATCAAAAATGTTACATGTTAAATTGAAAAAAAAATTCAGTTAATTAATTATTGTAAATCTTCAGTTAAACTGTTAATAAAGTTATTTTTACTTTTTTCTTTCCGATCTTTGTCTTTTTTTTGAAAGTCAACTAATTGTTAAAATATTAAATTTTTTCCATTTCTAAATAATACAGCTGAAATTGGTTGTTTTTAACATTCAAACATATTTACGATATATATTTTAATTTTATTTGATGATTAAACAAAAAATTAATTTTCCTATCGACATTAAATAGAGAAATGAGAACTTAAAATAAATAAAAAAATATTCTAATATTCACTACAAAATTTGCTGTGATGTGACCTATGTAACTCGTAAAGATTACTTTGTGACTGGATGTTGTACATAACTAAAATTCTTATACAGTGTGTTTTTTATGAGTGTTCACCACTATTTTGATCTTAATAGAATTTTTTTTTTATTATGTGGAAAAAAAATTGCATTTCAAAGGTCAAAAATGGTATAGAAATGATTTGAGAAATATTTTCCTACTTTTTTTTACAACACAGGTTCATAATGAAAAAATAATATATTTCAATTATTCAGAGATTATTTCCACTTACCAAAATAAAGTAATATTACTTAAATTGAGATAAATTTGAATACTGGTTTGTGTACGTCAATATAATATACATATTTTGTGATTTTTAGCCCTACTATTCGAATTTGCTTTAAACTACATACAAAAATTAATAATTGGATCCCAAAATTTCAATTAATTGGAGAAGGGGGTAAGGAGCTATTGTTTATTCAATTACTTGTACTGTGTTTCAGTCATTGTTCTACTTATCAAATTTCTTTCTTTTTATTATTATTTTAACAAATCATATTTGCTACGACTCAATCGAAACAATTACTCTTCATACCGAATCAACATTTAGTCTGTTACTTTTACACACACAATTTATTTGTAATCATGACGATACATCAATTGATATAAAATTGTGTTTATCCTGAATCGCTAGGATCTAAATAAATAAAATAAAAAGCCTTATTTTATTCTTTTTAATTTAATTATGGTGCCATAATCTCTGCTATTGAGTCATTAATAATATTTTATTATACTATTTAACGCTGTATAATTATTTATTTTATTGTGAGGAGAAAAACACCAGCGCGTGCAATTAAGTTTTTAAGTGATTTTACATTGTGTACTTAAAATTAAAATGTACCTATTAATTATTATTATATTATGTATTCCATCAGTGATAATATTATTATAGCCATAATTAAGCGAGTTACTTATTTAACAGCTTATCAATAAGTTGATAATTATTTAAATAGTATCCATAATTGGATACAGCTACCTATGTAATACACAATATTGTACATTATGTTTAAGTGTGATAATATTATAAGAATAAGCTTTGTATAAAATAAATAAACACAATGAATATTTTCGTTTCTGGGTTTTTTCTATTTGTATGTGATCTCATTTTATTTTTAAGTGGAACCTGCTGCTATGAGGGTTCCAATTCCTTCTTTTACCTCATCATCCATAATAAAAATATGTCCAAGCATCAGACAGGTATGGTTTTCATCAAACTTCAAATGGAGGGATTAAAATTTTAAGCCTCTTCTCCCTTCCAAAACCATAATAAAAAAATTCATTGTAATTAACATACGAGTTACATATAAAAAAAATACCCAGGAAAGTGTGTTCCCCACCATAGCCCCAAATTTAAAACCATCACTGGCAGCAGACAAGTTTTCTTCTAGTCTTTTCAACACTCAGTTGACGTGATTTTCATGACTCCAGCAAATTTATCTAAATTTGATTGGAAATTTTTTGTCTGTAAGAGATTCAGTAGATGAGAATATTTTTGCATGATCAGCAAATAATATATATGTAAACTGTGCTATTGAAAATGTTAGGTAAATTGTTTATAAATAAAATACATAATTTTTATTAGAGTAAATTGTGATTTACTTTGTCAAACGCTTTTCTTAAATCAGTGTATATGAAATCTAATTGCACTCATGTATTTAAAGCTAATAGAATTTTAGACTGGTGAAGTAAGATATTTGTTGAAATTGACATTTAAGGCCTAAATCCATGTTGATTTTGCAACATTTCTCTGAATTGAACTTAAACGTTAAGCTGAAAATTATTTTGTTACATACAACATTTATGAAAACTGAAAATTGATTTTCATATATTCACATACACCTATGAATATTCCATAAATAATTTCAAATTACAATAAAATATAAACATCATAATAAAATAATGAAATAAAGCCACTCTAATTATTGTAAATTATTATTTATGCAACCAAAGGCAGTGTTTTAGGTATCAAGACACCCCACTTGAACTCTATTTATGGAAATTCCGTTCAATGAACATTGAAAAAAAAAATGTCCTTTTTATTATTTATTATAAGTGTATAGGTAATCTCTATTAATTCAGAAATGTATCATGGTTAAATTAAATATAATATAGCAACATTTCTCACTGTTTAATTAAATTACATATAGGTATAATTTAGCATAATATATTGTATTAGGTTATCCTTTATATTATAAATTATAATTGGAGATGAGGTGTTAATACGATATAGAAGAAACCGAGAAACAGGATACCTATTAAAAAATCATAAGTATTGTTGTTTTAAGCCTAATCAAATATTGTTATCGATCTACCAAATGTCTCTACAGTAGGTAAATATTTATTTTCAAGTTACTTGTATTTATTGATAATGATAAATACTTTTTTAATTTTTAAGAAACTGAAAACATGTTTCAAAAATTCGTATTATGGAATATGTGATGTTAAATTTTAGTTCTCTACTACAAAAAACGTTGTACTTAAATAAGTTAACTCAGAGAAAAGACAGTTAGATTTTTCTTATGAAATTTCTACTTAATAAAATCCTGTTAAGTGTCCATTAACGTTGATTGTAATTTTATATTTAAATAGTATTATAGTGAATATTTATATGTTGACACCCCCATTGAAAAATTCTTAGTTGCGCCACTATACCGCAGTATTGTATGATTAATTAATTTATAATAATATGTATATGGAATTAACGAATATAAAAGATTATACACTTATTTTAATACCTACTGATCACCATAAAAAAAAAAAAAAAAAAAAATGAAAGCAGATTCTGAGAGCTCGCCTAATAATAAGTGCTTCAGGCCTCTGCAGAAAATCAGAGCTGAAGCGGAGCTAAAAATCGGAGCAGAAATGTAGCTGAACATCCGAGTGAAACTTGGCTAAAAATCTGAGCTGAAACGGATTTGAAAATCAAAGCTGAAACTGAGCTGAAAATCAGAACCAAAACGAATTTGAAAATCTGAGCTGAGCAGAGTCAAAAATCTGATCTGAAATTGAACCGAAAACCTGAACTGAAAAGACGGAGCCATGTTCGGAGGTAATTAAGTGAATAAAAACGTTAACCGTTATTCCCTTACAAATTCGATAAGTTCGGGCGTTAATGGTTATCACATAAATCGGTTATATCGCGCGGCGAAAGCTTCGTGCAGTTAATAATATTATTTTTAATGAATAACATCAATTCTTGCCGACTTGCCCCGTTTTAACTCTTTGCCACGCGATAAATAACCCATACATGGTATATAAACGTCAAGCGTACGTAGGTATATTACATAAAAACATTTTAACCGAATCTCATTAATCTCGCGTGTATAAATAACGTACGTCGTAATGTGTGGTCGCAGTTATATGACGTTGTGTGCGCGGCTACTGCAGTCTTACACACGCGTAATTTGCTTTTAAACTTTGACATTACTTCCGCGTAATAAACACGAAAGAAAACCAATATCCATTCCGCAACGTATAACAATAATAGTCGTGCGACACACAGTGGCTATACGCGACAGTATATAGTATAGCAGCAATAAGTTATCGATATCCGATAGTACAAACAATATTATTATTATTATTAGTTCGAGTGTATGAACGGGTAAAAAACAAATATACTTGGGGGTGTACTACACGTCATGTATAGTGTACATACCGCGATATTGCATATTATTATAATGTTGTTATTAGAGCGAGCCCGCGTAAAACGACGCGAGCGGGGGCGGCTGATAAGTTATACTTGCACTTTGGGTTTATATTATTATACACTTAAGAAACCGGCAAACGTAAGTTTACGAAACGAGAACGCTCGCCAGGTAAATAATCGCGATCGACCTTTATTTTTTAAGTGCTATTGTTTTTTCAACGCCACTTTGTTCGTCTCGAATCGGGTCGTTCGACGGCCAAAGGCCAACCTTCAAAAAATTTTGGCCCGGCAAAATTTCGAAACCCGGTCGTTGGAGGTCAGTAAAAAACGTGTGCTAAATGTAATATTACAAGCGCTTGGTCGAGAAAAAAATATTTAAGACCTACAGCATAAACACCGTTGTTAGATTTACAGCTTCTTTGCTTCACTTAGAATTTATAATTTATTTTAGATTCCTGAATGACATGGAAAAGCTAGTGTTTTTAAAATTATGTTTTTTTGTTGATTTTTTCTTTGTACACGATTTCATAAAGAAATACTTGTCCAACAGTTTCGAACAGTAAATTTTTGAATCATAACTGTGCTCTACTTTGAATCTCTGAGAACTCTTTCAATAATTTTCCCGTCATTTTGGGAAACTACCTAATATTTAATAAAAACGCCTTCAAAACTATTTTTCTTTTATTCAAAATTTATAAAAATTTAATTAATTAAATTGTTTTTAATTAAATTAATTATTTTATTCAATTAATATTGAGATATAAAATTGACTGATTAAAAAATTAATTAATTTTGTAATTATAATGAACTTAATAATTTTTAATTAAAATTATCTTATATTAACTGAAGTTTGTCTCTGAGTTGTTTTATTGAAGAAATGATTTATAGTTTTTTTTTACAATGATGTTTATTTTTTTTTTCTGTGTACAACTTTTCGTATAGAAATACTAAAAGTTTCGATCAATAATTTTTTGAAACCGGATTTGCCTCTAGATTGTACTTTAGAGAGGTCATTTTTTGAATTTCTTAATTCTTCAATTTTTTTTTTAGAAAAAACTACCCAAAATTTGTCAAAAACGACTCGGAAACCATCATTTTTTGATCCGAATTTTATGAAAATTTAAACATAGATAGAAAATCCTATAAAAAAGATT
>JAIPRM010000678.1:28798-49855 GCA_025469315.1 Stegophylla sp. TES_Ste_2020 | reverse complement strand
TGGTCTGTCAATGCTTCATTTTCTAAATTAATAAATCAATAGGTAATTCATAACAGTAAAAAATAGACATGGCAAGTAATAATTACCAGAAATATTTGTTTTTCGTAGAAATTTGTTCATAGAACCTCTCATGAGATTCAGATTTTCAGTCTTTTTTTCTTTTGCTTTACGTTTTTTTGAGCCACTTTCGTAAGTTCTTCTTAATGACATATTAAAATATAAAAATAATAAGCTTCACGGAAAAATAAATAAAAAAAGACAAAAAATAATAAAACAAAAATCATCAAAACTGAAGACGGCAAACTACAAGAGTGCAATATATAAGGAGTGATCAGTTTTTCATGACTGATAGGAACAATAATGGCATTAATGATTAATCAAAAACATTAGTCAATAGTCAATAAGTAATAATATTTACACATCAATTTTGTGGTTGAACCAGGCGCATCTATAAATAAAACAACTTACGGAAAAAGTCCACTAGTGATAATGCACAATCAACTTATTTTGTAAATTTTGTGCGCAGACTAAGCAATTCAGTGTGCATAGTAATCTATTAATAAACTTTATTATATTATTATAAGTATACAAATATACAATATGCAATTAGTGACCTCCAGTGTACTGGGTTATCCCCAATTATATTTGATAATCTTATAATATTATTTTATTCTATGGTTGATATAATTACCACACATAAATATATTTATTAACCAAACATTTTGTGTTTTTGGGGGCCCCACTTAAATGGAAAGGAGGCCGATTTGGGAGTGCTACGCACCCCCGGTCCTCCCGCTAGTTGCGGCACTGCCGCCATCGCCAGGGAGTTTACACAAATAAATAAATAAATTATGTATATTACAAGATATTTAATGATCAATTTTGCAAAATTACAATTTTGCTTGTTTTTTTTTTTTTCATTAGAAAACCGGAGACTGCCTTCATGTTATCGATCCGAAAGATGCCATTCTCAATTGTTGTTCGTTTTCACCGGATAACAAAATATTAGCCACAGGTTATTTGGTTTTAATTTAAGAATACATAATTTATTGTCTTAGTAAATCGCTTTTTCCACTAAAAACGATTGTATCGAATTGTAAATTTTAAACGTGAACTCTTACAACACAATTATTATATTATATTCTAACATTTGTGTGTAAAATTCAACGTGTTTTTTTTTTTAGGGTCATTGGAGAAAGCTTTGTTCTTGTGGAATTTACCGTTGAACGACGACGATGACACCAAGTCAATAAGAAAATCGGCAAGTATAAAATTATTTTATTATTAACTACATCATAATAATATTACACGTGTCATCTACTCTCAATGTCTGGCATGAAATGGATGGGAGGCTAGGGGGGGGGAGACTTAGCACCCCCAAAAGTATTTTTAGCCCCCCTTAGAATGTATGATATTTGAATAAGTATATAAAAAAAATATTTATGGTGTAACAATTAATATTATTACTTTATAATATTTAGTGATTTTGTATATAATACTATATGAATCAATTATTAATTGTAAAATTACTAATAAACACAATATTTTCCTGTTTTATTAATATCTATGTTGAAATACAAATTGTATTTCAATGTTTTTTTTTTTTTTTTTTTTGATATAATCCTTGATCCTTAAATACATTTTCATTATAGGTACATCATACATATTATATACTTCAGAAAATATTTTATACTTATTAAAATGAATAAAAAAAATATTAGCCCCCCCCCAAAAAAAAAAAAAAATTTCATTCTATTTGCGCTTATGATTTACATAAAATTTAAATAAATTCAATCATGATACAATACTTTGATTTTTTTTTTTTTTTTAAAAAAAAGGCGTCGTTGAAAACATACGAACTACGATCGGAGGGCATGCCTGGTAAGTGTTTACTGTAAATTATTAAAAAAATAATCATATATGCCTGTCATTTATGATTTTGTACTGGTAGTATAACGGGGCGGCGGTCGGCAATTTGTCCATACTTTATCTATACGTGTTTGGGATATTTTTATTTTTAATGACCAATAAAAATATGAAATGTTTAAAGGGTATCACGTTATAATACACATTATTATATATAGAGATCTGTCTTGCAGTTATTTTTTCGTGGAGCCCCAAGAAATATTTAATGTTAATTTTCATTTGTCTCTGTTCTATGACACATATAATATTATGATCCACTTTTTTGACCATAAAAATGGAAATATTTGGGATTTTTTTTTTTTGAAATAAAAACAATGTTTTCCATAACTTTTTTTTTTATTTTGTCACCTTAAGGATTTGTGACATAACGAACAATTATTATTATATTATTAAATTTTTATGGTTAGGTTAGCCCTTGTGAAACAGCTGTGGAGCCCTAAGGGCGGGGAGGAGCACAGTTTGGGAACCGCCGCCCTACACGAATATAGTTTTTTATCTATTCCAAAATTGTAGTGCGTCTACTACACATTGACCTTTTTACCAAACTAAACGAGTTTAAGATGTCTCGAAAAATTCAACATGATGAACAATGTTGCACTGAGATAACTTAAAATTTATCTAGATAAAGAATGGAAATAAAATGATATTTATCTAGATGAAAACCATTTTAATTTACATTTGTTAACTATAAAATTTATCGGTAATACAATTGAAATATATATACATTTTTTACGTTAATCTAAGGAGAAAGTAATATTCGAGATTTAACACTTACTTTAAAAGATTATCAAAAGCTTTTTTTCTTTGATAATTATATTTAAAGTTTAATGTTTGTATTGTATTTTAAATATCTGTTAGTCTTGCTCATAAAAAAACGTATTACGATTACATTTAGGTTTATAATGTATACCAGCATTTACATTTTTAAAGCTAATGTAGGAGATTATCTACTCTTGTAGGAATTTACCTATATTTTTCAATATTTTATTTATTTATTTATTTATTTAACTATACTTTTATTTGTTGAGGTGGGGCTGTTGGAGACAAATGTGTTTTAACAATATATTATATAAGTATAAATTTATAAAAAATTAGAATAGGATTAGCAGAGACTCTGGGAATGTGGGACGGATGAGAGAGAGGGCAAAGGTATTCGCAGAGGTAGACAATAAGGGATTAAGGGATTCGTAAAAACTGTTATGTAAATAATTTTGTTTCATTAAAAATATTATTTTGCAGATAAAGACAGACAAGAATTCGAAGCGGCTCTGATTAAGTTACCACAGTCGATCAACATACCCGATGAATTTGTTTGTCCGATAACTCAACAGATCTTCAGAGATCCCGTTATATGTTCAGGTTAGGAAATTCAGATAACTCATGCATTTTCATTGTAAAGGCTCTGTAAATCTCAATTTATAGTATATAGTAGGTTTTGTATAATAATAATTATTTTATGAAAAAGTGAATAATATTTTAATGAAATCCTAAGGAGAACAGAGATCCACACCTTATTTTTGTAAAATTAATGGTAAAAAATCAGGAACAAACACAAGCAACAATTTTGAGAAAGGGGCTAAAAAGTAAGAATTAATACACCGTTAATTTTTAGTAGTGTTTATATGTTCATTTATGGAATTTTTGAAATAATCTATCAAATAATTTATTTTTGAGAGTGAGGGGCGGGGGTTTAAACCAGCATCCCACTAGTATAAATAAATTAGCACACAACGACTTATATTTTTACAACAATACCACTGATCATAATATAATGTAATACATAGTTTCTCATATTAAAAAAGGTGCAAAATTATGATTAACTTTGCTATGTTGTATTTACACAATTTTAATTTACAGTTAAAGTAATTGTCATTTTTATTGATACTAATAATGCGAACATAAGGTGAAAATCTATTTAAGTAACTTTGATTAGTGGTTAGTCTCTCATATTATATTATAAAACAATTCTCTAATTTATTAAGGTAATACACTATAATTTTTTTCAGACAGTAAATATTTTCAAATTAATTTCAAAATTATTTTCGAGAAAACTTTGAATAAGAAAAGCATAGACTAAATATTAATTTAAAATCATAATATATATATGACAACAATAATTGTATTTCAAGTTAACCATTTTCAATATTTTTTTTTGTAACAGATGGATATACTTATGAGAGGTCGGCAATAGTTTCGTGGTATCGACGAGGAAAAATTACTAGTCCGCTAACCAACGAACCGCTAATATCTAAGTCTATGACATCCAATATGGCCATAAAGGAAGCAATCTTAGAATTCATTCGACAAAATCAATTAACTTAATATTATAAAGCATTGAGATTAATAAAAAAAAATCATCAATAAAATAACTAATTTTATTGGCAAGTAACTCACTTTGGAAATTCATACTACTTTTCTTATTTAAAATATCTTTTATAACATAATATAATATGTATTATTGTTTTCATAAATGTATTCTTTAAATTTCATATTAGTTCTTATTATTTATTTAAAAAAAAAAAAATACATTTTGATTGCACGAAAGGTTTTCTTTTATTTAAAATCTTGCGTAGCGACAAGCATACACACACACAAAAATACATATTATTTTTCATTAAAATAATTTACATCGAAACAAATCAATAGATAGGAAAATATAATTTAGCATAATTAGCTTAGTAATAAGACAATTAAGCTGGTAATTTTAATCTATTTTTTTTTTTTTTTTTTGACAGTAGCACAATTTTTTGGATAAATGATTTAGATTTTTTTCAAAAGACAGTTGGACATAAAAAAAAAATAAAAACTGAACAAAATATTTTATTGATAACTAAATAATTAGTTAATTAAATATATGTATTTTACACAAATGGTTTATTAACAGAAACAGTTCTTATTTAAAGGGAGTATTTAATCAATTAAGATATTGTGTTTAAAGTAACATATAATATTTACTTATCATAGGTATTCATTATATAGGTAAATGTCAGGTACAAAATTACTTAATATTATAATTTGGAGATAAGAGGTCATAATTGAAATAAAAAAATATCTAACCGATGCAAAAACATCAACAAAATGTTCTTTTCTTTACTATAACTACACTTCAACGGTTTCAACAGAAGCGTTTAAAATATATATATATTTGTGGTTAAATCGCGATTAAATGTTCAGAGAAATATTTTTAATTTTTACCAAACTTCAAAATAACACAACCAAAAATATCAAATAAAAGTTTTTGAGGAATTCTACGCAGATGTTAGTCTAAATTCAATCGTTTTAATTATTTTACGTATAATATGCTAAATATTATATTCACAGTATATTTTTTTTGTTAATCAAATTTTGTTTCGCGTTTTTTTGAATTCACTTGATCCCTAATCCGGATAAACTTTCGGCCACGTGTGCGCTGTCCACATGTGATTGTTGCAAAGACGTATTGGTACTCGCCTCTCGATTGCATTCCTTTTTGTGAACGAACCAATGGATGCGTTGACATTCCCGATCGCAGTATTGTACGGCTTTGCATTTAGCGCATTTTTTGGTGGCGTTGACTTCCGCACACGTGGCGCAAACGCGATCGTCGCCGAAAGAATCCACTAAACCCAATCCGCGTCGATTGCCGATCGTTACCAGTATAACGTGTAGGGCTGACATGCTGTCTTTACCGCGCGTCAGACTGGCGACCATCTAGAGGTTAACACAAAACGTTTTTTAAATTTTTTTTTTTTTTTAAGTAGACCATAATTTAAGACACACTTATTTTTACCACCAAGGCCTATGACTATTAACCCTTTGAGTGCCATTGACGGCTTTAAAAATTTTTAAAACACCTCTAATCAAAATACTGCGTTGATAATAACATAGATTACAAAATTCAAATACGAATCCAATGACGTTCCGAGCAAAATAATCGGAAAAACTCGAAAAGAAGTTATAAGTGAATTATTATATTTTCTATGTTACTACAGTGGTTACCAAAATGTTTTGTTTATTTCAACATGACATTATTACTTTTTTATCATATTCCGTTATTCTTTATCTGTATATTATTATAACTATTATTATGCATACATTATGCAAGTTGCATATTATTATTATTTTTATACATATAATATGCTACAGTTTAATTAAATAAACTTTTAACTTGGCTAATTACCGCATTTGTAACAATTTTAAGAACCATTGGCCGCTTAATTTTAAATGTCCCATAATTTTGTGAATATTGGTCTAAAAAGTTTTGTTTTTTTTTCTATAATTTCATAATTCAATCAATAAAACAATGAGACGAAAAAAAAAAATCAAATAAAAATGAAAAGGTAATGCGGTCTTGCAAGGGGACACTTGGAAAAATTAATGCGTCACTCAAAGGGTTAATTTTAACCAATGAACTTTCTAAATACGATGTAACTTTTTGTGAATAATAATTAAAAATAATAAAATAAATTAAAATAAGTATACTATATTAATTTTCGAGACTTTTTTTTTAAACAGTAAATTCATCTTTTCCATCTTTAAGACACGAGTATTTTATTTAGCACTTAACTAAAAATAAATGACATTTTTTTGAAAATATAACATATTTAATAGATATGTTAAATGTTTAATAATAAAAAAAAAAACTGTCTGTATTAATGAATGCACACCAGAAGTAAACAATAATTTAAATTTTGTTGTTTTAATGCTCGAAACATTCATCAGTTTATTATAAGTCAATCTAGTTCAGTGGTCGTCAAATAACGGCCTTGGGACAGAATGCAGCCTCAGCACTTATTTATACGGCCCACATGATAATAATTTTATTGGACTAAAACTACCGAAATGTTGAGTTCTTTTTTTCAACAAGCAAAAAATATTTTCAAAAATGAACGGTTTGAAAAACAAAAATGAGCAATTTTAAGTTAGAAATATCAATGTTAAAACAACATTTAAGACAAACATTTTTAAATAATAAGAGCTTAACGGTTAACATTAATAAACTGCATCATCTCTAGTACCAAGAGATAAAAATGAATAATTGTACATAGTGATGTAAGTGGGAAATTTCAATTTAGAAATTTCTAAAGTGGAAATTTCTGTTCTTTGGAATTTTCCCAGAGAAATTTCTTAGTAAAACCATCTGAATAATAGTTTTTGTTTACGTAAATGTTGTTTTGATAAGACACATGACAATAAGAGTAATAAAGTAATAAACTTTTTTATCAATCATAATATGATTTGTTAAAAAAAACATAAAAATAATATTTATATGAATAACTATGTTATATTGAGTATTACTTTATACACATTTCAGAAATTTTATGAAATTTCTCAAAAATTAAATTTCTGAAATTTAATATCTCTAATTGTACATAATATAATTATACAGTTAAAATTAGAAAACACAATTATTATATTACCTACTTAAAATCTAACTCCAAATAATTAAATAATGAAATTTATAATATACCTGTCTGAAAATGGTACAATCCCTAAAAGGGTACATTCTTATGCAATCCTTGAGAAATTGTTCTAAATAATTTTCACTTTTCAATATTTTCTTGATAAAAGTTTCTTTTGGATCTGACTGTTTTTCACTTTACATGAAAATTAAAATAAAAGTATTAAAATTAAATGTATTTACTTTTAGGATATTGATAAAATGTATTACTTGTACTTGGCGATTTCCATTAAAATACTGGCCAAGTAATGATATTTGAAAGCCATCACTTCATTAGTGTCAAGCTGTTTTTTAATTTCCCTTTCGCTCATCAAATTTAACACTTTATAAATTTTCGATACATTATCTTCGATCAGGAAAACTGGAGGTATTTCTAAAGCCACTTTCACCGGATGGATGTTGGTCTGAAATAATTGCACACCTATCACATTGCACGATCGCACTAATAAACGGATACTCACCATCATAATAAATTTGTGTACGGGCTGAGCTAACGAAGGTGGTAATTTCGGTTCACCATCAATGGTGTCTGGTATCGTATAACACGTGACTTCTTCTTCAGGTACGTAATTGCTGATGACCGCCACACAATTATGACTTCCTGAGAACGACAAGTAGTACAATGTAAGCAACAAATAACAGCGAACGGGTTAACTACACTATATCTCAATAAAGGCACTCCAATAGGAGACACCATGTTTTTCAAAAACCATTCAAAACATAGCTAAGTAATATAAAAATGCATTTCATAACATCAGGAGTTGTATGCAGTTTTCTTTTTCTTTTTATTTTAATATAAATGCATATTTTGGTTATATTTTAATTTTAAGTGCATATTTCATATTATATTTTTCACAATATTTAATTTGATTTTTTTTTTTGATATAGGAAAATTTTTCCCTGAATAACTGAAGAGATTAAGTATTATTTGATGTTTGATTTGTTTAAATGTAAGGTTAAAAAGAATAAAGATTAAAAGAATATTTATATTTCATAAATAATAGAAGAAAAATTAATAATACATATTATTATAATATATAATACAGTGCAATTTTTAAATATTTTGAGTTTTTACAGTAAAATTAATGTTTTATAAGAAAAATATTTTAGTATTTTTATAGCATATTTGGTACATTTTTAAAGCATAAATATTTTAAGGTTTTTATGAGCTATAAGTCCCTAGCCCTAGCCATAAGTATTTGTTAAATTTTGTACACGTACCTACGAAAGCGCCCATTTGGGATGCAGTGCGGCTGACAGTGTTGGTCGCTTCGGTTTTAGCGCCAGCTGCCAATAGTAAATAGCACACGACGGGATTGCCGCTCAGAGCGGCAAAATGCAAAGCGGAGTATTTGTATTTGTGTTTTCCACTGTTGACGTCGGCACCCTGCGAACGATAAATCGGAAAAACACGAAATGGCATAAATTACAACACGAACAGCAATGGGGTATGAGTCTAAAGTGACCATACATTTTTTTTTAGATGAAACGGGACAAAAAAAAACAAATCATCATTTTTGTTATAACCATATTTTTATTTTTAATAATTATTAGTGAAATTATATAATATTTTGTTTTTAGAGAACAAAAAAATTAAAAATTAATTTATTACAATTAATAATAATAAATGCTATTTGATTTTAAAATGTGATAATAATTTAAATTTTTTTTTACATTTTAAAATCGAGGTATATGGTATATAAAAAAGTAACTAAAAAACTCGGCAAACCCTGTAGAATTTTTTCATCTTTCAGAAAAAAAAAAAAATACATATTCAAATATGTTCAGGGATTAAATGAGAAAATGAATTCTATGTAACCACCACTGGTGCTTAAGTCATTATATTTTGTTATTTTTACGATATCATGAAAATCTTGGATACAATTTTTTTCTGGGAGGGGTTTTTAAAAATTCATAACTAATGATTGTTTTAAATATTTATATTCATAGATTAAAATATTTATTAAAAAATAAAATCATCCCAACATTTTTTTTTATTTTCAACCGAAATATTTAAAGTAATCTATGGAATTCAATTTAATTTTCTGAAAATTCATCAAAAAAATGTAAACAAAAAAAAAAAAAATGCAATAAAATCTAATTTTTAAATAAATTCGTCATTTTCTTGGAAAAATGAATAAAACCTAATTTAAAAATGAAAATTGTATGTTACTATAGTACTGTTTTATTGTATAAAAACTTAAAAAGTCAGTGTTTTTCACTCCTCAGGCCGAATACTTAATGATTAAGTTGAACTTTAAAGAAACAATAAATTGTTTCTTCAATAAAACGACTTTGAATGAAGCTTTAATTAATTAACATCAGACAAAAACAACAATTGTCATTTTTATATCGAATAGGTATGTTTAACAGTTGTAACATATTTACATTCAATCCGAAATTCGTCTATATTATAAGGTATTGTCGACACTTTCATCACTTTAGCAATAATACATAACTTTTGGGGAATAGGTAATAACCAAGTAATCTGTGTTAACTATTGTTGATGATAACGGGTGAAAATCTAAAGATTTTTGTCCATTTAGGTTTGGAATAATTGACGGAAAAAAACCATAGAGGAAACCAAGATTGCAATACATAAGTCAGATAATGGAGGATCAAGGATGTAACTCATATCAAGAATTGAGGAGAAAGGCTAGTGACAGAGAAACATGGAAGTTGTTGCAAACCAATCATTAGATTGAATACTGCAACAAGAAGTTTTGGAATTAAGGGAAATCAGTTGAATAGATTTTATTGAAAAACTCGTTTACGGGATATTTAGCCATTTTACAAAATGATTATCTTCGTTTTTGAACAAAGTAAAGTATTGAAAATTATAAATAATGATTTCTTAGTATTTAGTACTTAGTATTATTTTAAAGTCGTTTAAAGTAGATTTATGGTCTAAAAAATTACTGTATGGAACATTAGGACAAATATTTCAATACGAAAAAGTGTTTCCAAAAAAATCATATATTTTACCATTTTTACTTTATAATAATTAGACATAATATGTATTTTTTTGGTTTTAGGAGCCTCTCTAAACCCTCCCCGTAACTACGCCACTGCACACACGTACGTGAGACGCCACTCACCCTGTCCAACAGCCAACGGACGATTTGCACGTTGCCCTTGTACGCGGCATGTTGCAGGGGCGTCATGCCGTGTTCGTCTATTATGTCCGTGCCAAGTTGTTCGTGTTTTTCGTAAATTTTTTTCAGCCCGTCGAAATCATTGATGAAAATCGCTTTGAACACGTTTTGCGTCAACTCGTTCATCTCTTCCGCGCCGTAGATCATTCCTTAGGCGGTGACGGCGGCGCACCGTGAATTCAGGTTAGTGTATTTTTTTTAAATTAATTTAAATTTCAACGAACAACGCAAATGCAATTTTGTTTCGCGAGGACTCGAAAGCAACAGCACCAGCGGCAGCAAGTAGTGTTAAAAATTAGGTAAACAAAACATGTATGGAGCGCATATTAATAATAATCATAGTGTTATGATAACGACGTGATAACAGACACAAGACGACAACCTTAGCGATTGAGAAGTGCGCGCACATATCCTGTATTTATTATACAAATATATTTGGCGGGTTAATTCTGTGCACTGTATAGGTAAATGCGCAACCACAAAATTTTGATAGGTAATAATTATTATTTTTTACTTTGATTTTTCCATATATTATTCATAAGTGCTAAAGACAGGATTTATATGTTTTTACATATTTTCACTGGGTCTATGCAATGGCTCTACAAGCTAAAAATTCGTTTCATACCTCTCCGATTCAGAATATGAAAATTTAATTTTGCTTTTTTTTTTGCATTTTTAGACGTTTTGGTTATAAATACATTGCTTTTGCTTTCTAACGTCATTTTTTTAAAATTTTTACGTCATTATTTCATTTTTTGTAGTTTTTGTAAAGTATCTGTCATCTTTCTAATAAAATTAAAACTTTCAGGAACGATTTTATATTTTAAAAAATATTTTTATCAAAATTATTGAAGAGTTTTTGTTACAATTACGTAATGTACTTCATTGATAGATACTAGGTGCTCACACTGTATAATACAACTTAATACAACATTTGCTTTTATAGAAAATATCCCGATGTATACACGCTTATCGAATATTTTATTTATAAATAATTGTATTCAATCAACCCAAATAATCTCTTTGTCGATATAACGACATTAAATTCGATGTTCACGTCGATTTTTTAATTTTCTTACTCAATTTAAATACGTTTGGACACTTACAATTACATATTTTTCAATTTGTATTTTAAGCAATTTTTTTCGGGTTCATTTTTTATTGTCATTTTTCACAATTTTTAGGTCGTTAAAGCATTTTTTTTTGGGATCATTTTTGGTACTTTTTTAGGATCATCAACATCCTATCTCTACTAATTAACATTGAGTAAACAAGTAATAACATAGAAATACTATAGATGTAACAGCTATTTCATTTCCATTGTTATGTAATTCATAATTTCATTGTCCTTGAAAATTAGCTGTTTTATTAATATTCTAGTAGCTTTTTTTTTGTCAAATTTTCGGTAGTTTTTCTCAAAAAAATATTATTATTGATAGCTTGTGTTACTATAATAATTATATCATTTTTATATTATTCTAAACTCATTTATAAGTAATGGAAAATCAATAAGTATCAATGGGTACGACGATTACACGGAATTTCACAAATATTTTTCGAAAATTATACTGAAATATTGATTTATTATTTATTAAAATTTCATTTGACCGCACACAATTAATAATATCTGCAGCACCGTATAATATAGAGTATTTAAGAACGATAGGATGAATATAAAATATTGTAAACACCCACTACTCCGTTAATAACAGTCCTATAATTAATTAATAATTACCTGTCGAATATAAATAATGACATCTCATTAGACATTGATAACCACTCAAAAAAATTATAATAACGAGGCGAGTCACCCCATCGAGTATTCATTCGATGCCACTGGGCAGTGAGAGCAGCATATAAAATAACATAAAATATTTTATATTTGATTGCCAATGTGATTTCTAATTATTATTATTTTACAGACTCTAGAACAGAGAGAAAAATATATTTCAACGTATACCCTTAGGCCCTGTATGATTCAAGTTTAAAATCCCTCACCCTTCGCATCACTATAAAAACCTCTAGTGCTCCTCAAGTTGTATTTCTAACCTTTTTTAAAATTGTTTCTTCTGTGTAAACTCCTCTATATGATACAACTGATTATCCTTCTCTCCTTGGAGCTTCAAATATTAATTTTAGATTTCTCGTGTATTTTACCCAAACACTGCTCATTTCTTTATTTCTCCATTCTCTATCGGTTAATAAAGGTTTTTGAGGTAATTAATAAGGGATTTTAAGGTTTCTAGGTTACATTGATGGAAATGTAATAATAATTTTTTTTTTTGGCGAGGAGGGGAGGAAGGGCCAAAATATTTATTTGTTTCATTTAGCCCTTCTAATTGAATGTAATTAAAAAAAAATCTGGAAGAGCATTAAGTTTATTTAGAGGGTTAAGCTACTCCCCCTCCCACTATTTCTATCTGTACTAGGTAATATCATTATATAATATTATTAATTGTTTTAAAGAGGTCATGAGTTCATTTGGGGAGCTAAGCTCTCCCCCAGCTCCCCGTAGTTTAAAATATCGAATGAATATAAATATAATGTTACAAAATAATACTCAAAATTGTTTATTTCATATAAAGTACAACGTGAACAAAAATAAGAATAAAATAATATCATTGCTCTAAAATAATTTGCCGTTACATTTCTATACACATGTTATACTACTATACTTAGTCTATTCCTATACGAGAATAGAAATTTCATCATAAAATATATATATATATATATATAATTTTTGAAAACAATAATAAATATTTAAAAAAATACTGAAAAACATAAAATAATATTAAATTTTATAAAATATATCCTTATTATTAATTTGTTTAATACAATATATTGTTATCTACAAGACAATTTTTTAAAAAAAAGAAGCTTTTTGTACCTAATAAAAACACTAAAATAAAGAGAAGCAACATAAAAAAAAAAAAAAAAATGAAAATGCGTTTTAAATTATTTTAAAACGTTAATAGATAATTTTGAGAAAATGTGTGTTTCAACATTACATAGAAATTACGTATACGCTATTCGCTAACCTGCTAGGATATTTAAGTCTCTCCTGGAGATAAGGACTTTGTTACATCTATCTTTATTTATACCAGTTACGTTTATTATTATATTGTTGAATAAAAAAAATATTTATTTTTGTTTTAATTATTATACCGTGTCATATAATATTATTATACACAAAAGATTAGTATAGGTTTTTGTTCCAAAAAAAAGGCCTCACTCGGATGTTATATTTTGTACTTAGGAATAGAAACGGAGAGGTGACGGGGGGGGGAGGGGATACGGAGTGGTACTACGTTGCTACTGTTTGTTGTTGTTGTTGTTGTTGTTGTTACGTTGACGTTGAATTTCGTTTGATAGTGAACACGCTAGAAAGAGGTGTGGGCTGAACTTCGTTGGTGATCGGCAACGTGGTAGGACCCGTGTGCTTTCCGTCCGTGGCGTAACACTGTTTTTCGCCGATGCACATGGATTTCACTTTGAGACTCATCGGATGCAACAAGTCTTCGTTCGTAGTCTCTTCTTTGCTCCAAAAGTCTGAAAAGTCAAAATAGGTTTACATTTAGGTGAGTGTATAATATAATATAATAATAATTCTAGTAATTAGATTCGTACACACAAGGGGTGGGGGGAGGAAGTTCAACGTTCAAATCCCTTCCGAAATATCAAGAAAAATGAATATATTTATGTTTTTAAAGGGGTGGGACCATTTTACTCCAAAAATCAAATTCCATTCTCCTTCACTGTCCATTCTCCTCAAAAAAAAAAATTAAGTCCTTTTTCCTCCACAAATAAAATACAATTCTCTTCCGGTTTCCATATTCCTCTAAATATTATTTTTCTACGGATATGTATTATGTAATCGGACAAACGTTTTAAATAACTGTGTTTGATATACTTTCATGGACGTAACGACGAAGGGACAGCCTCCCCCCTCTGCTTCGAACGAAATATATATTGTAAAATCAGAAGTATTCAAACACCGAAAAAGTCCAAAGATTATATTATGGCAAACAAACGCTGGGAAGTTAACGATAAGACAATGATACAATTGGAAAAAAGAGAAATTACAAGGTAACTATTGAAATTCAAACTGATCTACATGTATATAAATATTATAAAAATTGCTTTTGCTTCTTTTGTTTTTGGGTTTGCATTTTTTTTGAGAAAATGTCAAATAATTACGAAAATATTTAGTATTTTATTTTTATATACCTTTCTATAAAATTCAGTTTAGGTACCTATATTAACGACTTATTATTTATAAAACATTTAATTTCTTTATACCTTTTTAAAATTTATATAATTCTACAATTAGATATATTCTATGTAAATTGACGATATATATTATTATTTACAAAACTTCTCATTTTTTAATTTTAAATTTTTGTACAAGTACCTACATTATAGCACGTTTTAAGTTTCTCTAAAAATCAAAAAGGATTTTTCAGCATAAATATGTTACAGATGACTTTAAAATAAATATTCACCTACATTGTACATTGCACCTACCCACCCATTGTAGATAGTTGGTACATTGATAACGATAATTTGATTAGACTTTAATATAAACAATACTTATTGTTTTTAATATATATATCTTGTTTTTTGATTTCTACTACATCAAAATACAATATTGTAAATTATAATTTGTAATGTATGTTTTTTATTCTTATTGATAACCTAATGTTAAATATTCCATAAAATAGTGAGCAATGTTGAAATATTATGTTTATTTTAACTATGATATATTTCTGAATTAATAGAGGTTATTATAATTGTATAGGTAGTTATAACGATTTCATTTTTTCAACGCTCGTTGAATCAAATTTCCATAAATATGATTCAAGGGGGGTGTCCAGACACCCAAAATACCCCCCTTGGTTGCGCCACTGTGCGTATTCAAAATGTACTTATGGTTATATTTTAGAGAAGCTAATTAATTGATCCAAAAACCTACATTGTGTTATGCTATTTTTAGTGTAAGCAAGTAAACTTATACTTACATTAAATTAAATATACTATTGAGCTATTTTATAAAAATAAGTTAATAATGATGTCATGTCGGTAAGTAGTACCTGTAATATAAGTCATTTGCTAACATTTACTGATATCACATAGATATCTCAACACGTTTACAAAATAAATAATAAATATAGGTAGGTACACGCGTTATAAAGTATACACTTTTTTAGTTTTATCTAGCGATAAAATCGACAATAGTTGTTGGTTAGACTTTTAAATATTATAAAACAACGAATACTTGTTATAATACTTAAGACACACCTAAATATTTTTTTGGATTAATTATATATCATGGTATTCGAGATAATAAAATACAAGATAAAACTGAAATCTTATATTCACATGCTTGAAATTATTATTATAGTACCTACTACCTGCTGCACGTCCATAATAGGTATTTTATTTAGATATAAAATCAGCGGAACCACTGTAGAAGTTTTTTTTTTAAAAAAGGACGTTTTTTATTCGTTATTGTCTTATAATATTTACCTAAACAACAATAAGGGCTTCAAAGAAGGTAATTCAAATATTTGAATAGATCTTCAAAAAATTTAATACTGTATTACACGATAATATTGTACTGCAGTCTCGTTATAAAAAGAAAAACACGTCATGACCCTTATTTTGGCTCAACGATTAATAGTTTCTTTAAAAAGTAGAAGAAGAAGTTCAGAAACTAAATTGAAAAGTAAACTTCTTTTTTCTTGTTCTTCATAATCTAAACACACTTTACTGAGCTTGAATCAAAAATTACTACTTAACATTATGAATCCAATATAATTCTTTTTATTCACTAAAATTTAAGAAAAAAAAAAACAACTCCTAGTCTTTTATCAAATTTCGGGCAGTTAAAAAAAAAAGAATTACCTCTCTAAATTACCAACTAGAGACAAATCTGGTTTCAAAACATTGCTGATCGAGACTTTTGGACAAGTAGATCCATACGAAAAAGTATTCACAGAAAAAAAAATATATAATATAATATAATAAAAATTGTAAAAACACTGGCTTCACGAAGTGAAGAATCTAGTGTTTTTACAATGATGTTTATTTATTTTTCTCTTCTTTTTTTAAATTTTTTTCTGTGAACACTCTTTCGTATGGAACTACTAGTCCAAAAGTCTCGATCAGTTTTTTTTTTTGAAACCCGACTGTCCTCTAATCGGTACTTGAGAGAAGTCATTTTTTGAATTTCTCAATTCTTTAATTTTATTTTTGGAAAAAACTATTCAAAATTTTACAAAAAAAGGACTCGGAAATCATCATTTTTTATATTAATAGATAGACAATAATATAAGAAAGATTTTGGCGCGAGAAAATTTTGAAAATGTGAAAAAAAATTTTGAACATTTTTTTTCTCATTGAATATTTTTCCCTTTATTTATTAGATAAAAAAAAAGTAAAGTAAAGTTAGTAAAGCAAAGCAAAGTAAAGGCAATAAAGTCGGACATACTTCGCACCACGGATATTCTTCGCTCTACGGGTCAGATACTCTTGGTGGGTGTGTTGAAAATGACATTATTGTTCTTTATATTATTAACTTCCTTTATTCAGAATCATTTAATTGAAGAAATGATTTATCGTTTCATTAAAATTCCACAAACTCACCAAGAGTATCTGACCCGAAGAGCGAAGAATATCCGTGGTGCCAAGTTTAGTAGGTATGTCCGGTATTTTTTTAAGGTGTTTTTATAAAAAATTTTGGATAGTTTATCCTAAATTTTTAGAGAAAACTATCGAGAATTTTGAAAAATAACCTCTCAAAAGTAGCATCTAGAGACGAACTATGGTTAGGTAAAAAGTAGCTGGTCGAAACTTTTGGATAAATATTTTCATATAAAAAAAAGAAAAAAAAAACAAAACAAAACAAAGAAAAAGACATTTCATTATTAAAATACTAGTTTTTTTTCTCGTTCCACCCAGAATCAAGTAACTATATGTGAAGTATAACATAAGTGTGTTACAAAAATTCAAAAAAATTTTCCCGGATAAATGCTCTAACAAGTATATTATTATTATTATTTTAGCTTGTTAGTGTTGTTACCTATTTAAAATCGAAAGAAATATTTATGAATGTTTTTTTTTTATTCACTGTTGGTTGCGCAATGTTCAATGAATTTGAATCAATTGTTCATAGACAAATAATATTGTACGTGCACTATTTGTTATCCAATGGACTCGCGGTCAAAGTTCTAAAACTACTATAAATACCACTATTTGGGAAACACTAGAGCTGTGCACATACAATATTTGATAAGGTAAACCAACAACAAACTCTGTTGTATTGTTCGTTTTAGTCATTAGTGTACAGAGCATACTTATGGTGCACTATCGTCTACTACTCTCCCAAGTGCTGTTCAGATACGAGCGGTAAGCATGTATACTATTTTTAAGATATTGAATTATAACTTTTAATAATTAACAGCATTAGTTATATATTATTTTCTCAGGAAATCGATTTTAGTTATTTAATAATTAATAATATTTTTCGTAATAACGATGATACTGGAAACTTGAAATTTTACAACAATCATTTAAAATGATTGTGATTAATGGACTATTGGCATTTTCAAAAAATTATTTAAGTATTCTTAATTTTATCAAACGTATATTATATTTTTTATATGCCAAAAATAATAATTTTTATGATTTAGCTTTAATGTAAACAAAAAAAAAAAAAAATCTGCTCTTCATTTGAAATTCGATGGCTCAATAGGTACTATTTGATTATAATCAATGATAAAATGATTAAAAAATAAAAACTTGAAAAATTTCCCTATACTATATGTGCGTTGGTAACTCCAAAACTATAATTTTATTTTTAAGAACTTGAAATTTAATTGTCACCCAACAATAGTGTAGTATATAGTGGATAATATTTACTAAAAATTTGATTTTACTTTTGGAGTAGATAGAAAATTTTGCAAATATTGGAAATATCTTGTTTATTTATTAGCTTATTTCTAATAAATTTTAGATTCTGAACGAAGTGAAGAAGATAATGTTTTTACAATGATGCTTATTATTATTTTTTTTCTGTACACACTTTTTCGTATGTGGACCTACTCGTCCAAAAGTTTCGATCAGTAAATTTTTGAAACCGAATTTGCCTCTAGTTGGTACTTTAAAGAGGTCATTTTTTGAATTTCTCAATTCTTCAATTTTTTTTTTTGGAAAGAACTATCCAAAATTTGACAAAAACGACTCGAAAACCATCATTTTTTTTTTTTTTTTTTTTTTTCCAAAATTTATGAAAATATAAACATAGATAAACAACAATATAAGAACCATTTCGGGACAAGAAAATTTAGAAAATGTAAAAAAAAAATTTTGGACGTTTTTCTAAATTTTTTTTTTCCCAAAAACCCTTTATATATTAGATAAAAAAAATAAAGAAAAGTAATATAAAGTTAAGTTAAGTAAAGTAAAGATAAGAAAGCCGGATATACTTCGCACAACGGATATTCTTCGCTCTTCGGGTCAGATACTTTTGGTGAGTGTGTTGAAAATGACGACTATTATTGTTCTTGATATTATTAACTTTTTTCGTTCAGAATCGTCTTATTGAAGAAAATGACCTCTTTAAAGTACCATCTAGAGGCGAATCCGGTTTCAAAAAGTTACTGATCGAAACTTTTGGACAAGTATTTCCATACGAAAAGTTGTACACAGAAAAAAAAATAAACATCATTGTAAAAACACTAGCTTTTTCACTTCGTTCAGAATCTAAAATGGATCATTACGTAAGGTCAAATTAAGCCGAAACAACATTCAAAATACATAAGACGACAAAATCAAATTAAAAATGTTTTTAATGATTAAAAATCGAACAACTCTTGAAATTGTAAGAGATATTGCATGGTAGGTATTTTTGAACGCTCGAGTTAATATAAAAACTTTGTTTTCTATAACTTAATACAAACTTTTACTTTTTTTAAACATCAATCTCCTTTATTAATTACAAGATTTTATTTTGGTAATTTTTCTATGTATTGAAATCAAAATTCTAACGAGTAATTTTTTAATTATTCAATTAAATTATTAAGAATAATAGTTTCTTGGATACATATTATTTTATTTATCAACGTATTAGAATTCTAAAATTATAGCGCTAACACATATTAAATTCACAACATTGTAAAATTTAAGCACGTTTAAATATTTGAGATTTTTTTTTTTTTTTTTTAATTTATAACATTTTTACTGAACAATTTTGATTAAAGCTTAAATGTGTCCAAGATAATATAGTATAACCTTAATACTGAAATATGAATAATTCAACAACTATTCGTTCGAATTGGAATTTCAATACATTAAAATTCACAGAAAAATTATCTTAATAAAATGTTTCAGTTATAATAAAGAGTTGCTCTTTGAAAAGAAAAAAGTTCGTATCACCACAGACCAACGTTAAGGAAACATTAAAAATAGAATAGTTATGGAAAATTTAATATTTTTTTAGTTAATTTACCATTTCAAAAGAAAAATGGAAATTTTCGGCATTTTTACGGTCAAATAAATAGGATGGGTATTGGACTGTGCTTAATGAATCACCTTGTATAACTGTCAAAGAGGGGGGGGGGCGGAATCTGCCACTGGTATGAAGTATTTTTAAGTCATTATTTTTTGAAACTTTAATAATAGTTATAATTATAATTATTTTAAAATAATTAAAAATAAAAACTAAATTAAAGTAGACGTAAAATTACCAACATGCATTTATAAATCTGTAAAAATGATCATTGATCAATCAGAAAACAGTATTGCGAATAACTACTTATAGACAGCCAACTATTATATAATAATTTATTCATTTCCAATTACTTCAAGTGGGATTGTTTAACATCTCAATTATTTACTATAATATTTTATTCTTTGAAGTTATTTTGATGAAAATTTTGACACAACCATCCCAAGTACATTTTAGTAAATATGTCGTTTAACCTCATAGATATAGTCAGTAAATGGGCATATATCTTTATTTTCATAATATAATATGCTTTATTCTATGATATTTTAATCATTTTTTTTCTAATCATCGAAACACCTGTTTTTGTCTCATACAATTTATATCAAAATAATTATACAGGCAACGTGTAAAACAAATTTAGTCAAAAATAACGTCGTTATTTCTATGCTTTTCAAGTTTATATTTTGAAACTTTATGAATATGATATTTTAATAATATGCAGGCTTCATAGCGAATAATTAATGTCCTTTGGTCGTTGGGCGCTACCAGTGGAATTTATTTCAAATTAAAATATTCTGTGGCATGGCTAGATATTTTATATAGGTATGACTGCAACTTTTTCTAAAATCTGTATTAGTAGCACATTCGTTGAAAAATTAACAAATGCAAAATTAGTTGCATGATAATCAGGGCTCGGAACTTTATGCACTAAAAATCAAAGAAATATGTGCATACGTATGCACTAAAAAAAACTCAAATATGCAGTATAATATGCAACTATTTTTATTGTAAATGTGTATTTAAAAGTA
>JAIPRM010000678.1:0-28698 GCA_025469315.1 Stegophylla sp. TES_Ste_2020 | reverse complement strand
TGTGTATTTTTTATAATTTATTATTAATAAATTTATAATTAATAAAATAAACATAAAATATGCATTAATATGCTCAAAATCTTTTAAATATGCGAAATCATGTAAATATAGTAAAATATTCAAAAATATGCAACAAAAATTTTTGTATTTGAATTGTATGGATTATGAAACAAATTTGTATCAGATCAGATTTTGAATATGCAGCTTCCTAAGAAATATGCAAATGCATAAAGTTCCGAGCCCTGATGATAATAAATGACGTCAGCCTGCAGCAAGGATTTCCACAAGAAAACCTACTAATACTGATAGCGTCTGGCATAAATGAAAAAACCATAAGTTACTGTCGGATGACGTCATGACATGCTGTCATGACTTAGTGTTTAGCAGCAATTCTGTGGTATGTTCATGATCTAATTAACAAAGTATGTTGGAAACTTATCACAAGTACTCAAATATTCGTCCGAGTTCATTGGCGCTAATGGTCACAGTTTAGTTTTGTTCATCAGTCAATGCGAATTATTGTGATTTATGTTGTTTGTGTGTTTTTATAAAAGTTTTTAATAACGTTATACGACATGTTAACTAGTTTATGTTATGTCCGCCAAGAAAAATATGAGTACAGCAGAAACCTTTTATAATATGACATTCAAGGGACTAGTGAAAATTGCTCATAATAACAGATAGTCAGATTTGGTCCAAAACGATGAAAAAAAAAATTAAAAGTTATTGATAATACATATTTTATTCGAACATTATACATGTATTTTGTATTGCAATCAATGTATTCAATTTTTATCTCAAAATTATGATTAAAATACATACAATACATAGTATAATTCAATTCACTATTATTGTTTGTTTAGTTTTTAAAAAAAAGAACAGATCAAATTTGCATATTAAAATAACCTGTTATTTTAGTTCGCAACACTTTTTCGACGTACATTAGCTTCGATAAATGCGATACGTACGTATGATAAGTGTCGTTATAGATAAAGTATTTTTCTAAAAATCTCAAAAAAAAAATAACATCCGTATAATGATTATAATATAGACGTCATAATAACCGATACATATTCGTGCATAGATAATTTTTGCCTGGACTCTAAACTTAAAGTCATTAAACCCTTGTTTGTCATTATAAAAGATTTCTACTGTATATTTTAACCACAGAATATTAATATAATACTCGAAATATCTGTGATTTTACTATGAATTATGTAGTGTAATATAAACGCAGCCCCCATTTACCAACACATCAATTTTGAAAATTTGTTTTTTTTTTTTAATTTTTGATTCTGAACGAAATGAAAAAGCTAGTGTTTTTACAATGATGTTTATTTTTTTGGAAAATTGATTAATCATTTCTTTAAAATTCACCATCACGAGTATCCTACCCGAGGAGCGCGAAGAACACTTGCATAATCTGAAGTGTATTTAGTTTTTCTTATTTATTTACTTTTTTAATAACACATTTTTTATCTTTATGAATTTATTAGTTGGTTACACACTACGGTGTATAAATTACAACATTTACATTTTATGAGATCATAATTCTTTTTTTAAATTATTATATTCGTACAATGATTTTATTATTTATTTTATCATCAATTTATGGTATTAATTTGAATGTTACACCCAAAGTGAAATAAACCGAAATAAATAATTAATACATTTAGACGAACCTTGCATGTCAGTGGAAAATGTTTTTAAGAATATTATGATAAATGAAAATAAGAATATCAATTAAGAACACATTTATTATTGTACATAATATATTATTATCTACTCGTAACTTTGTGTGGAAGTTCATATAATTATAGATTAGCAATTTTCATATTTTACATATTATGACTAGTCATTAAATAAAAATACCAGTTGATTGGGGACTGAGCTATAATTTAACCTTTCCCAATTATTCCCTACTAGCTGTGAATAGTAAATAACGTGAATTGCTTTTAGTTTTTGACAAAAATGTAATTTTATTTGGTAATTTAAAATTCAGATAGGGCGAACAAGCTAGTGTTTTTACTAGGATAGTTATTTTTTCATGTGCACACGTTTTTATTCGACCAGCAACTTTTTTTGATCACTCTTGATGGTGGTACTTTTAAGAAATTATTTTTCGAAATTATCAATAAGTTTCTCAAAATTTGGGAAACTATCTTTTTTTTTAATCCAAATTTTAAGGAAATTCAAATATGGATGGACAATGATAGGATAAAATATATTTTGGGACGAGAAAATTTTGAAAATATAAAAAAAAAGTTTAGAATTTTTTTTCTCACATTTATTTTTGTCATCAAAAATTTTTCTTTTTACTCATGTCCCTTATTACAAAATTTATTATCCCTTATTATGGAAAAAATTGTACAAAATAAAGTACATAAAAGACTGTATCAGTCGAATTTAGATTGGAATTTTTTTTTGTCAATAGTTATTAGTTTTGAAGTAGCAACTAAAAATAATTAAAATCAATTTAATGAGTTTGCAAATTTTACCATTTTTTTCTACTAATTTTTTGATAGATTTTTCTTGTTAAAAAAAAAAAAATAGAATTATAAATGTTTAAAAGTTTTAATTAATTTTTTTTTTTTTTTGTGTTGCAGGGTTTATATTTTTTTTATGATTCTTTGGGCTGTAATCATTTAAGATAAATCTACTCGAAAAAACGAAGCAGAAGGGAGGAAGTGAATTTCACCATCTATTATTTTAATTACAACGCAATCTTTTGTAGTTTAAACTCCCTGACTTTTCCAGGTTTTTTATGCTTTTCATAAAAAATGTTTCCAGTGTTATACACCCATAGTTCATAAACCATACGAATATTTTTTTAGATTCTGCGTGGAGCGAAGAAACTAGTGATTTACTAAATGATGTTATTATTTTTTTTTTTTTTCTGTAATTCCAAAATTTTCAAACAGCAACTGCCTACCGAGACCACTAGATGGTTATTTTTAAGAGACCATTTTTCAAAATTCTCAATAATTTTCTAAAAATTTGGGAAAAACAACACGAAAAAATTTGACAAAAAAGACACAGTATCTATTTTTTTTTCTTTTTTTTTTTTTTTAATCGGAACTTAATGAAAATTTTAATTTAGGTAGACAATAGTATGAGGAATATTTTGAAGGAATAAAATAAAATATATACATATTTTTTTTTATAGATTAGTAAAATGTAAAACTAAAATACGTATTTAGGTTTATAGTATTAGTAAACTTTAAAAGACCTTAACTATAAATAATTTTCCAGACAATATTGAAAAATTCCCTGACTTTTCTCTGTTCTCCATACTCTAATTAAATTCCCGGACATTTCCAGGTTTTCAAGGTTTTCCAGTGGCTTACGCCTCTGATTATGCGATTGAAAATTAAACGAAAAGCGTTGTCTCATCTTAAACAATCATATATCACATAGTTTCAGATACATCTATGGGGGTGGGAGAGGGTGAAAAGCTTACATTGTTGTCCTGGATTGTAAACATTTTGTAGTCTGTTCGGGGGGAGGGGGTGGTAAATTTACACCGTCAAATTGGCTTTTAACAACATGCCTATTGGATATTTGGATGGAATTTAAACTGACAAATATATTGTTCTATAATATATTAGTATGTTGTAATTTGTTGGAAGGAAAAATTTATATAATATTATTTATATATACATATATTAAAATATCAAATCTGTAAAAGTATTTTTTGGGTTTTTGAAAATACAAAACGACGAGCAAACGGTTGTAGTAAACATCTTTTGTAAAAATAACAGTAAAAGTGTAAAATAGAAAATAATATAATTAAAACATGTTGATAATTTTAACTTAATTTAGCTTTATTTTGCTCATGGATTGTAATGAACTGTGTGGATTGTAATGAACTGTGTGGATTTTAATAATAAACTGTGTGGAAGCCAAAGAGAAAGCTAAAAAAGTACCTACTGAAATAATTGACGACGGTATATATTTTATAATAAGTACCTAAATTTTGAACCAAGACCATTTTCGGTGTTTCTAAAAATTGTTCTATAGAATTTTCCAAAACTTTAAAGTTGACATAAATATAAATTTTTTTTTTTTAAATCATCTCTGTTTAATAGTTTACACTCTTTCTAAACAGAAACGACTAAAGTTGGATCAACAAATTTGACATAATTTCTCTAATCTTTTGAAAGTTTTTATCATGTCTTCCGTCTGGTAAGTATATTAGCTCTTGGAATACTGAAATTTGGAGTTCGAAAATTGAAAAACATCGAAAATGTACTAAATCAATTTGAAATTATTGCGAAAATTTGTAAATTATATGTAAAAAAAATTATGTATTTATGACGAAATAATATGATATTGTATATTATGTGAAAATATTTAAAAAAAAAAAAATGTATTTGAAAATATTTTTACAGGCCGTACTGATTTTGCACCATGAACATACTTCGCTTTTCGGGTGAGATATTCTTGGTGGGTACATTTGAATTTTAAAGAAAAAATAAATCATTTCTTCGATAAAACGATTTTGAGTAGAAGTTCGGTTATTATACGAATATTTACCACATTACTGTGGTTACCATGGTTATAATTTTTGACACGTTGCCATGGTTGTCATGGTTACTAGCAATGCTCAAATATTATATATATTAATAATGATTAATTATTAATATTTCATATATTAATGAAATATTAATGTTCAATGGGCCCAACAATGACCAACAATCAAAGAGACAACACTTGAGACACTCTCAACCCTTTGAAATAACACAAATTTCGATAAATGCTAAGTATATAGTACCGTCTACAGTTGAATTTTGATTCACAAAGTGGTTAGGATCGAAGTTTTTGGATAAGTATTTCTATACGCAAAAGTGTTTACAGAATGGGGGATGGGGTATTGGGGTGGAAATAGCTTCAGTGTAATTTAAATGCTTTTTCGGTAAACTTAACATTTTTAGTTCAATTTTAGTTAGTTTTCCCAATATTAAAAAAAAAAAAAACTATGAAGCTTTTTGAAAAATTACCAAAAAAGTAATGCCCAGGCGGTTTTAATCTTTTTGAATAAGTATGTTTACATGTAACTTTGTTTAAAAAATATTTAAAAATAAAAAGCACGATATACTTCGTACAATGGGTATTCTTTGTTCCTCAAATGAGATTTGGTGGATGTTAACCAAACGATAAATCATTCTTATAATAAAACGATTCTGTGTGGAGATTTCATTACGATGGTTACCAACCTCAAAAATAATTAAAAATTAAAATTTATTGATTATTTTGTAACTATGGTTATCGCGTTCACCAAAAATTAATTGGTTATTATCAAATTTTTCATAACAATTAATAAATAAACAATCAAAGCGAAATAAAATTACGTGACAATAAATTGTATATTAACATTTATTGACTGTTGTGTAAACTTGGCCAAAATGGATATTATGTTACCAAAGATATAATAATGATGAACATGGATAATTAATTGACTACTATCAAATTTTCTACAGTAACCAAATAAATAATCAAATCGAAAACGCTAAGTATAAAGTACCATCTAAAGCCGAATTCAGATTGAAAAAGTTACTGGGCAAAACTTTTGAATAAGTATTTCCATGCAAAAAAAAAAAAAAAACTGTTCACAGAAGGAAAAACAAAAATAAACATAATAATTGTAAAATCATAAGATTCTTCACTTCGTTTTCAGCTGCATTATTTTAGAAGTTATGTCAAAAGTATTGCATATTTTGCCGTTTTTTTTGTCGATTTTTCGACAGATTTTCTCCGTTTTTGGAAAAATGACCTTTTTAAAGTACCATCTGGGTATGATTCCACCTGTTAAGAACCCCTGCTTTATGGAGTTCGGGCTCCAAATGACAATACCAAAAAAATTCTACTATGGAACGAACAATGGAAATAACTTTTAAAGGACTAAATAGTTGAAAAAAATCAACCGAAATTCTAAGAATCAGTCCTAACATTTTCAAAGCTTTACAACAAGAAATTTTGCTGTCTAGATGATTATTAAAATTAATACATGGATCAAAAGATATACCTAAATCATTTACTGACTCATCAACAGATTCTAAAAAAATACCAGATATGAAATAAACAACGAGAACGTGAATAATATAATTATTTTTGTATAAATACACAATTGGTATGTAAAACAATCACGAATTGAAATTTTATATTTTTAAAAATAAGAAAAATACCTGAGGGGAGGTCGATGGCTCCGTTATTAATAAATATGAAATTTTTATTACTTGACAATAATTATTGAACACGAGTCTTGTAATGAAATAATATTCTGAGATTTAATTAAAACGCTGTCTGGTGTGGAGTGGGGGGATAATTAAATCTAATCACTTGGAATTAAATACCTCAGGTGCATGTATGACGTATGTAATCATTTCAAATATGAACTTTGGTCTACTTGATTTTTTTTTTTTTATGGTTAATGTATATTATTTGTATAGTTTTTGTCCCACTGTCCGTACAAACTAACGTAAACCAGAAAATGGAGTAAATAATAATTACATATTATTCTTCATAAGCACTATGAATTCCGAATTCGGTACTCGTTTTGGATTAAAAAAAAAAAAAAAAAAAAAACAATTTATTATCGATATATCTAGTTTAGGATAAACGAATTAGGAATACAATAGAAATAATTACTATTGTTTATCATTTATGAGTACTTAAAGTTTAAAATTAAAAAGCGGACATACTTCGCACGACGGGTGGTATTCTCTTGACGGGCGTATTAAATTTTAAAGAAACGATAAATCATTTCTTCAGTAAAACGATTCTGAACGAAGGAAGTTAATAATATAAGAAAAAATAGTAGGTATGAAGTATAATAACCGAAAATATTGAATTTTCAAAATAAAATAAAATAGTTTGAAAACTATTGTTGCACGTGGATATTATTTCATACCTATCATCGTATTCATCGTCGAAAAATACACATGATGGCAATAAGGAAAATATCAACCTTCTTGGAATGATTACAAAACTACAAAAAACGTGAAAAAGCAACTCAAAAATATTACAGTGTTGTTATTATATTAATTTTTTTACTATATTATATGACTGGTATGAATTTATATAGTGTTAATTCATTACAAAAAAACCACAAAGAATTTAACAAAGCATATTATATACTTAATGTTATATAGTTTTCAAAACATAATTATAAATTTAATATTGCATATTTGCGTTTTTAAATCAGCACACTTAATAGAATAATCCATTAATGAGTTCATAATTAATCGATCAAGCTGTGATTCGGATTAACTAGAAATTTTTTTTGAAAACATTTCAAATTTCAGATATAATCTGTTGATCCGTTTTATTTTGACACATCAAAATAAAGAATATGTACTTCAAAGTTCGAATATTTTCAAAAACTTAGCCACTCCAAGAAATGGCCAACCCAAAACGCTGAACACCCTTATTTGTCTAAGTATCAAAGAACACTTCCACAAATTCACACTTATTTAATCCAAATTATATATTACCCGATTTATTAAAGGAAAATTTTCCTTATTTCATAAAGGAAATAATGAAATAATTTATGCCAAAATGTATCATAATAATTATTTGATTAAATTCAAATTCAATTAAAACAATATATACATATATATGTTGCACAGTAGTCTTAAAAACTATGGTATCGGATCATAATCGAGAAGTTGACAATTTTGTGTGTCATCATCGTGGCCTGAAAGTGTGAAATAGGTAATTTAAATATTATAAAGCTTGCTTGACATTTTCCACACACACACTGTGTTACAAAAATATGTTAGTAAGTATAATAAAAAATTCTGAACGCATTTAATCTCATCGAATGATCCATAAATTATATATTTTATAGGTCAAGATTGAATAATTATTATTAATCTAAGTCTCAAGAGTATAATATGATTCAAAACATACACACACACATAATTCAAATGTTTAATTAAGTAAATAAGAAAAACTGTTATTAGATGATGTATACAGGGCCGACTCCATCTACTTTACTACTTAACTGAAAATTGCAATTCGAGAACTCCATGTGTACCAACATCACGACATTATAAATAGAATACAATAGTAGTTACTTGGTTTACAAAAAATATTAAGACGTTTCGTATATTATCATAATGCAGTGGTTCTCAACCGGTGTGTCACCGAAAAAAAAAATTGTTTATTTATATTTTTTAGAGTTTAAACTCTATATAAACCTTATACTGTAAAGAAAGGTGTGCACTACACCGTATCACAAATACCTCACTGAATTTTTTTTTTATGAAAATGTAAAATCTTTATAGCTATGTAAATTTATAATTTTAAATTCTGTACAGAGCGAAGAAGCTAGATTGTTTTTACAATGATGTTATTTTTTTTATTTTAATTTCTGTAAACACTGTAGCAAACACCATTTCTCAGTTAATAGTGAAATAATGAAACTGGATGGGTAAAAAAAAAAATTTTGTTATAATAACAAACTTTTAAGTAAAATTGTTTCGAGCAAAACAGAAGCTTTCCACAGAATTGTTTTATTGAAGAAATAATTTATCGTTTTTTTTTTTTTTTTAAATTTCAATATACCCACCAAGAGTACCCCGTCCAAGGATCGAAGAATACCCATGGTGCTGAGTAAATTCAGCTTTTTTTCTTTTTTAATAAAATGTTATAACACACGTATAGGTGTGTTGATTTACATAGATAATAATAGTTATTTTTTCAAAAATACAATAATTATTATATATATTAATAATTAGGGTGTCGCCGTATATAAAAGGTTGAGAACCACTGTTATTACATAAAGTATAGAAAAAAAAAACGTTGTTAATCAATTTAATTGAAATAAATATTTAATGAGAAGGTAGTAGATAAAATATCATTATAATAATTTCGAACATGCTTTGGTTAACTTCTTTAGAGAGTGTGTTGCATAGGCACATTGAACATATTATATACCTATGTAACGTTTTAAAATTTGTTTGAATGATACTCACAGTTACTCTTTATGAGTGAACAGAAAATATTTTTTATTTGTAATCTTTATCTAATCTAACTCGAGTACCATTGCTTTGCTTTCAAATTTGTTTTCAATCCTTAACAAGTTGAATTTCTGTTTAATTTCGCGTGCAATTATTTATGCCCCCCCCCACCCCATATTGAATTTAACACCAAAGAGTAACCGATAAAAAATATTTTAAATACCTAATAATAAATATTTTTTTATCAAAAAGTCACAGCAAGAAAATACCTTTTCGACTTACTCATTTTTTAAAAATTTTTACAGAAATTAGTAACGATAAGTTTTAAAAATAAATTTAACATAGTAATAATATTAGTTAACTTAAAATAATAAATTTATGGTGAAAATAATATTTATGAAATACGTGTATGATTACAAAACGTAAGTACTCATCAAATATAACAGAGTATGGAATGAAAAATCGAGAAAACAAAATATTAATGTTTCCAAAAAAGAAAATCATTATGTTTATGATGCGATCGTAATATTTGCATCGACATAGACACCAACATTGTTGGTAAATTTATCATTGATAATTCGAGAAATTTAATGCAATGTTTATATTTCCTTTACACATATTATTCCATTTTCCTCAACAAATTATTATCATCTTAACTCTCCTATTATATACGTTTAATGAGAATTGCCAATACCTAAATCTCTTTTGTTATGCCATGGCTCAAGTTTCAGTTCTAAATTACTTATTTATCTGTATTAATGATGTGTAATAAGTTTATTTTTTTTTTTTGTCATAAATTAATTTGTCTCGTGTGTTGTACTATGTATTTTTGTAAGTTACCAAAATTGTAATTTTTATTATATTTTAATTATGTACACAATATGTTATATTGGGCTAGTCCCGTTTATTAAATAAATAAATAAACCTTATTTAGAACTAGAAAAATAGTGAAAGACTATTTTTGATACTTGCAGTTATTAGCTAAGCAACAAGTGCAATTATTTTATTGTTTTTTTTTTAAGACAAGTGTAACGCCGCCCATATTATTTCCAAAAACTTGCCACACTTCGAACACACATTGAGTCGGCCCTGCAGATTTACACAGACGTGTAACCAAATGCATTTTGGTGTCTTGAAACACATTAATAGTTTTCATGTAAATTACAAAAAAAAAAAAAAAAAAAGAAAAATTTTACTCGAGACTCTGATTAGTAGTAGTGCAGTAATAGTAATAGTTTGATATTTTGCTTCATCATCAATACGTATATTAATTTGCGCTATAATATGCAAATAATTTCCGGTTTTAGTTTTGCAATTCAAAAAAATTTTCGTTTTTTCTAAATATAGTTAAAAATATTAATTGTTCAAAGGACAAGAAAAAAATACAACAATCCAACGAGTTAATATTAATGTATGTATACAGATGCTTACTTTTGTATTGAATTAAGTATAATAATAAACTGTACATTTTTTTTTTAAAAAAAATATTACAACTAAATGATTATTATCACTAAAAATCTATATGCGTTTCAATTGATTTGAATGTAATTCAAATCTTTCGCGTTTTTACCTGTAACGTAGCTGACTATGACACCGACGAACACCGTTACGAACGTGCCCAACAGCGAATAGTACATGTATGTTATTGAAGACAACTTTTTTAGGATATCACTGCAAAAAAAAAAAAAAAAAAAAAAAAACATTGTGTATGAAGTAGTTATTTAGTTATTGTTTGAAATATTTTTTAAAAACCGGGAAATTATTATAAAACAATAAATAAAATGTGACATTTTACTAGGTTTTTATGAAATCGATTTTAGTGTAATTTAATAATCACTCCAAAATTTCATTAAAAAATATAATGTATGAAAAAACGCCAATGTGATCTGAGTGCGCATTAGAAATTAAATTAAATCGATAATACACCGAAATGTACGTGGATTTTCAATAGAACTAAGTATAATTAAAAAATTATGATTGCACCGTGGGTATTATTTGCTTTTTGAATGGAATTTGTTTATTTATTAATCAAATACATATGTAGTTATAATATATACTTTAATATTACCAGAAAAAACGAAATAAAAATATTTGATAACGAAGAAAAGATTTTTTCACGTATTGCAAATTGTCTTTCACAAAAATATTTTCTACATTTGAATTTTCATAAAATTTAGATTGAAAGTTTTAAAAGCATTTTTGACAAATTTTGGAACACTATTGGGGGAATTTCGAAATTTTTACCTCTTTAAAGTACCATCTAGAGCAAAAATTATAATTAAAAGAAATCTATTGGATAAGTATTTTTATACGAAAAATCGTTCAAAGAAAAAAAATCAAAAATTTCAAAAAAAAGCCGGACACACTTCGCATCATGGATAATATCGTCGCTTCTCGTATGGAACTTGGCGGATGTGTTAAATTTAAAAAAAATCCAGGGGGCTTAGCACTTATGGATATAATAATATCATGATAATTTTATATTTATAAAAAAGAGTTTGACGATCAAACATGTTTGTGATTTTTATGGAAACAGGGAATTGTGTTCAGGGTGTGCAATAGTGAAAGAATAATTCCTACTTTCTCATAACTAGAGTGCGGATTTTAAAGCAATAAAAAACTAAAAAAAAAAGCACTTAAAATAAAGCAGTAAAGTTCAAAAAATCTCCCAAAAAAGCATTAAAAATGGAATTTTTGATAAAAAATTATTTATATTAATTACGAATAACGTATTACAATTATTATTAATATTATTTATTAGCTTATTAAATTATAAAAAAAAATCATGATGTTGCTCTTTTTCTCTCACAATTTGTCTGTAAATTAGATTTATTTTTTCTATAATACATAATTTATTAAAATTTGTTAACAAAATGATTAACCTATATCATCGGAGTTGCATTGAGCAATTAAATTACTGTTAAGTTTTCAAAAAGAAATCTCTTTAAGCTGAATTAATTTTTCAAATATGTACGTGTGTTTATTTAAATCACATTTTGAAAAAAATGTAACTTATAAGCTAAAAAAAGTGCCTAAAATACCCCAAAAAATTTTTAAATATAAAAAAAAGCAAAAATAACTTCCCGAAAATGCCTCAGAAAGCATTTAAATACAAAAAGATAAACAAAAAAAAAAAAAAAAACAAATAAAAGCAAAATAAAATGTCGCGAATTTTGTTCCGAGTGGTATAAATCGAATTTATAGCTGACGTAGCTTCGTTTTAGAGATATTGTATATAAAAAAAAAAGCAAATGCCTTTAAAATCCGCACTCTACTCATAACTAATATTGTTAAATTTAATACCCCTAACTAGGGATACACATACACGGTGAATACGAGTGTTTTTTAAATTATTAAAAAATTATTTGATTTTGAGAGTTTTCAAGACGAAAAAAAAATATAAATAATTTACACTTACTCTGTGGAGGTGAATTTGTATTCCGACGGGATACTAGACACGAGTGTATCGAATGTTCTATTTTGCATGATCTCATCGAACGGAGGTACGATGTGCGGAGAAAACGTCGTGTTCGTACAACCTTCAGTAGACACGTCCAGATAATCGATTTCCTTGTGAACGTATAAATACGATCCCAGTACGATCAGTAGTGTCATTATATGACTAGACATCATTCCGGCAGCGGCGCCCTATTCAAAACGAAACACTATATTAGTTTAGTTTCGATATTAGATTTGATGGGAATAATTAATTAATACAATAAACTTCCATTGTTTTATGTTAGATCTCAAGGAGACACGAATAAAGTTCGAGAAATCAAATAATAATAATAATTAACAGACGTATCGAGAATTTCCAGTCGGACGCAATTTAATTTAATTAGTTCAACATAATAAAAATCTATTATAATATTATGCGAATCACGTTTCATGTAATATTCTTCAAAATTACACAAAATATTTGAAAAAAAATTACACAATTTATTTCATTAGTCATAATCATAAGTCTGAAGACGTATGTCTTTCAAAGTTTTTTTTTTTTTTTACATTTCATTCGATAAAAATGTAGTTGTTTCGACTATGTTTGTTTCTTCTTTGCATTATTAAATTAAAGTACATAACTCAAAAAAAAAAAATGCCGGACACTGATTGCACTATATGTATTTTTTTGCTCCTCGGGTGGGACTTGGTGGATGTGTGTTAAATTTTGAAAGAAACGATAAATGACTTCTTCAATAAAATGATTCTGAGCAGAGCTTGAGCTAATAACAGAATAATCCATGTATAATCCATTATTCGTGCAAATGATCAAATTTACTGTAGATCATCTTATTGAAGAAATGATTTGTTGTTACTTTAAAATTCAGTACACCCACAAGAGTATTCCACTCCACGAGCAAAGAATATCCAAAGTGCGAAGTGCACGCGTCCTTTTTTAACTTCTCTACAAGTACATAAAAAATATTTAGAAAGAAGTGTTCATCTGACCTGTTGTTGGTTTTCCTATTGTTCAATACATTTAATTTACGTCTAGACGATAATAATTTCAACAGTAATATTTTATTTAATTTAAAAAATTTCCAAGTAACTAATTAATACGATTTAATCATATATTTTGTAGTAATTAGGAAATACATTTATATGTAATTAATACGACTTTAATTAAATTCGCAAACTAATATCACAATATATTATATCATATCAAAAGGAAAATTATATTTAGTTCAATTTTCAGATGTTCTTTGAACGATTTTCTTTGCTACAAAGAATAATTATTACTATAATGGCTATTTTATGTTCAATCTGTATTTAATTGCTTTTATTTTGTCTTAAATATAATAATTACTTAGATCACTAATGATGTACTCACTTTCCAATTCGTTGACGGGAAAAACATTGCCAAGACGAAAACTCCCAACAACGGTCCACTTGTTGCGGACGTCATTAGTTGAGAAGCATCGATTACACCCGAAGACTGTGCGACAATAAATGCAACGCCCATGACTATAAGACCAGAAATCACACCTAAAAAAAATATCAAATAATACTACTTTTCAGTAAAACGGTTGAAAACTACAGCGAATAGTTTTTATTATTTTCATGAAATGTCAAAAAAATATTTGTTTTTACATATTAGTAGTGAAAAGTAAAAACAGTGTACGCATAAGTCATAAAATAATAATAATTATTAATCTACGAATGTTTATCGTTCCAACTTCTTATACTTGTTTTAATTACACTATTAGTTTTCATAACTAGTATGATTTTAATGTTACACATTAAATATTTATACACGTGTCATATTTTTTTTTTTAAATTCTGAGTGAAGTGATACAAATTTGTAAAACTTTTCATAGAACGAAAATTGCTTCTAGTCGGTACTTTTGAGAGGTTATTCTTTAAAATCTCAATAGTTTTTCCAAATAATATAGAAAACCTACCCAAAAAAATTGATAAATATTTCCGGTAAAAATATCGAAATAGCAAATGAAAAGAAGATCGATGATTAGAATGTATAAAAATAGATTATTATTGTTAGGTTAGGTTAGGTTTATCTGTTATTGTTAAAAATGAAATTAAAGAACAATTTTCGCCCAACAACACTAATAATAATAACAGTAGTTGTTAATAACATAACCTAAAATTGATATTATTATTATAAGTATTAACTGGATCTCTGCTCGTAATCGTTTTGTTTGAAAAAATGATTAAATTTAAAATTCAGGATATATCCACCACCAAGAATATCTCATCCGGGCGAAAGTACCAATACCCATAGTACAAAGTATTAAGAGCCTGATGATGATTTTTAAAATCGAAACCGGTCGTTAATGAAAAAAAATTTAACCAACTCCAGGCCAAGTTTATTTTTATTTATATATTTATTTTGTTATTAATATGTAGTATAATTACTATACATTGATTTTATTTATTTATTTATTATATTTTTACATACCTATATACATAATAGGTTTATTGTTTTTATTATCGAGTATTAATATATAAACATTTTATTTGTTTTATTATTTTATTATTGTTATTGATTTGTTAAAAACTTATTATATTATTTAGTTTAGATAAAAGATTCTTCAAAAACTATACGAAAACACGTTTGACAAATACTTACTTATGCCCTTGATGAACCAAACTTGATTTTTTTCGCTGGCTTTGTGGAAAATCGGTATCTGAGAGATGAAGTCCTCCCAGGCGACGGTCGAAATCGAATTCAAATTCGACACCAAAATACTGTAGTAAAAAAAAAAAAAAAAAAAAAAATCAACAAAATAATCGAACCGTATTAACATCGAAAATCAAACTCGATCGACCCCGACCGACCTGAGTCCACTGTTGAACAGACTGGCCAATATGAGTCCCATGAAACCGGGCAGGAAATCGAATTTGTCGCCAATGTAAAACGGTACGATCTCGTCGATTTCCGTTATGTATCCCAATTTCCGCGGGTCGCATTCGGCGTACACGGCGAATATCACCATGCCCACTATCCACGACAGGCTGAACAGGAATATCATCAGAGGGATGGTCAGCCACAGTGCCCTAGGGAAAACGTTACGAATTTTGGAGAAAATGCCCTAACTAAACACAATAATGAACACATATGGCTGCCGTTTCGAGAGCGTGTGAAAAAAAAAAAAAAAAAACACGATTCGTATTTTATTTTATTACTTTTCCACTTGTTGCTGCGAGTCCATGCTGAAGTAACGTTGCACGAAATTCTGTTGGCAACCGAACATCGACAGCGACATGAACAGTTGACCGAGCGTCGCGGAAATCGTTGTCACTCGAATCGTTGGGTCGAGATCGAAACTAAAAAAAAAAAAAATAATGTCGTTGTTAAGTTAAACGCGATAAATGACATGAAAGATGTGTGACAAACTTGAAAAAATCCAGCCTCTGTCGTTCCTTGGTCACTTTGAACACGTTCAACGGACCGCCGGCTTTGTAAAAACCGTGAAGGATAATCACTATGCTGCAAATGATCATCACTAGATTTTGTATGGCGTCGGCGAGAATAGCGGATCTTAATCCTCCCTGTAAAAAAAAAAAAAAAACAAAAACGATGTAGACAAAAACGATGTAGACAAATTAATTTTTTTTTAATTAAGAACAAGAGGAAATATAATTATTATGATTTAATAACTCCGTTTGATTCGATTTCGATTGAAATATTGTACACTTGTGAGTGCAGTGAAGAAACTAGTGTTTTTTTTTTACAATGATGTTTATTTATTTTTTTTCCCGTGTACAACTTTTCGTATGAAAATACTTGTCCAAAAGTTTCGATCGGTAACTTTTTGAAACCGGATTTGCCTCTAGATTGTACATTAGATAGGTCATTTTTTGAATTTCCCGATTCTTCAATTGTTTTTTTTTTTTGGAAAAAAACTACCCGACATTTGACAAAAACGACTCGGAAACCATCATTTTTTGTTCCGGACTACATTGAAAATTTAAACATAGATAGAAAATAATGTGAGAAAGATTTTAGAAAATTTTTCTAACAATTTTTTTTCTCATTTATTTTTTATATTATTAACTTCCCTCGTTCAGAATCGTTTTATTAAAGAAATGATTTATCGTTTCTTTAAAATTCAATACACCCGTCAAGAGAATCCCACCCGACGTGCGAAGTACACACTTTCTTTTTTTTTTTTTAACACTTTTTGGTATTGATATCTATTTGTCCAAAAGTCTCGATCAGATATTTAAAACCGGATTTACCTCTAATTGGTGTACTTTAAAGAGTTTATTTTTTGAATTTCTCAATTCTTCATTTTTTTTTTTGTCATCCAAACTTTATGAAAATTTAAATATAAACAGAGTGTGATATAAGAAACATTTTGGCGCTAGGAAAATTTCGAAAATGTGAAAAAAAAAATTTGTAAATTTTTCTAATACTTCATTTTTTTTAAAATTTTTTTTTTTTACTTTCCTTATTTATTATATACAAAAAAAAAACGTAAAGACAAAAAAGCCTTACTTCACACCACATATATTCTTCGTTCTTCGGATCAGATACTCTAGGTAGTGTATTAAAAATTACGATTATTATTGTTCTTTATATTTTTATTAACTTCCTTCGTTCAGAATCGTCTTATTGAAGAAATGATTTTTCAATCATTTCTACAAACCCACCAAGAGTATCTGACCCGAGGAGTGAAGTATGACCGGTTTTCTTTTAATAATTTATTTATTTTTTAATATACTTAAGGAGGTTTTAAGGGGGCAAAAATCTATATATATATATATATAATTATATAAAATAGTGGTATTTTCTATTGTATACGAAATTTCGAAAAATACTTGATTTATGAAGGTGAACAAACGACAGGTGGTTAGTATATAAGTAGGACATGTGTACAAAGAACGGGTTTTGTGAAATTTAACCCGAGTAAGGGTGAAAGAGGTAAAAATGAAAAACGTTATTTTTTGGTCAGTTTTTTTTTTTTTTAAATTTAGCATAATTATATACTACGTAACACAAATAATGAAATATCTTATCTTCATTTTCAGTTATTCAGTCTCTAAAGGGGTTAAAAGGGGAAGGGGATGAAAATAGGAAAACTTTATTTATCGGTAGAAATTTTTTAAAACTTAGCATTTATATATACTCTGCAATATAAATAATTAAATTTCTATCACCTTATTTTAGATTCTAAATTAAGTAAAGAAGCTATAAATGTTTTTACAGTTTATTTATTTTTCGTACACTCTGTATACACTCATGTACATTCGTGTATAAATATATATATAGTTATGTATGTGAGGTGAAAAATAATAAGCGATTAAAAATATGGGTGATTTTTATAGTTTGGTAATTTTATTGAATTTTTAAACACAATATTTATTTAAATATGTAATAATATGATCATTAAAATATTTTTAATTAATTATTAAACTGATTGCAATTTTTATTTATAGTATATATTTTTGGAAAACAATTTTTTTTTTTTTTTTTATAAATCCAAAACAGATACTCTCAGATAAAACACTATCTTACCAGTACTGTGAAAATGATAGCGATTGTTGAAATCAACACAATTGACCACTCATAAGGCAATCCCATTACAGTTTTTAAGGCGACACATGGTGTAAAAACTGTGACGCCAAGGTTAAGTATACTTCTAATATAATATGTAGCAGATGCGAGCCTTCTCACTGTCCTTGATTTGAAACGCATATCTAAGTACTAGAAATAAACAGAAAAAAAAAAAAAATTGTCTTAAATAAATGATAACATTTAATAATATAATAAATAACGGTCAAAGGCGTTTGGTTGATAAATACTTATATTATCATCGAAATAATATATAATTTATGTTTGAAAATCATTAGCATGTTAATAAAAAAATGTAATTCATGAAGCACCTATGAATATAGAATAATACAATTATTGTAGTAAGAAAAATAAAGATTTACACAGTGAAGATCTAACAAGATCGAACGGTTTTAGATCATTTTTATTATAGTATGCTTGTTGGAAAAAAAATTATCGTTGAGGAATCCATAAATTGAGTGTTCTTTTTTGGATTTTATTAATGGTAAATGTGGTGGTGAGTCATAAAGATGCCGCCCTCATTCATCATTTTTAATTTTACTTTCAGATGGGTAGTTCGTTCTTTTACGTTCTATAATCTTTACCTGAAACTTTTGGCTCACTTTCTAACCGAAAAAGTTGTTAAATATTTTCAAAATAACGCCTATACATATATTATATATTATTTCTTATCAAAATACAATGATTTCTCGTTCAAATCGAAAGCTAAAAATTTAAATTTTGGCAACTCATTTAAATGTTTAGTCTGAAACTTACCTGATAGACTGAAGTGATTCCAAGGTTGAAATATACGGGCAGGAAAAAATATAAAACCAAAGGAAATGCTAATGTCATTCCGTACAACGTTTCCCACATTCCACTTCCTCTGTAGTAGAATTCAGATGGAAATCCTGTACAAAATAAATTACATAAAATATCATATGTAATATGTTTTTCCATATATTATCTAAATACATTTTTAAATCATTTGTGTACACAAAAATTAGAAGATAATATAATTATGCAATATAATTCAATTTAATAAACATTATATTGTGTAGAGAATTAAAATGCATTATTATTATTTTTACAATATAATTAATATATATATATATTATACAAATATATTTTCTCATGTCCAATTATTATCATATTTTAATGTATAGTAAATGGCAGTTATAGTTTGTGTACGATTAAATATTATTATCACTGCTTTTGAATTTGAAATGTCAATCAAAATATATCCTTGATATTTTATTATTTTTTTGTTTAAATGTGTCTCCTGTTAATTATTTAAATAAAAACTTTTTACAGAGCTGATCATCATACGATTTTAAGCATATAATATTATAAATGTGTGTAGTCAGGGAAGTACTCTGGGAAGGATACTTATACCTTCAAAATATTTGCTTTTTCAGTTATTCCATTATTACGTCATGGTCCTGTATAATATTTATTTATTTTAAAATATAATTTAAATAAAAATTAGTTTGAGAATACCTAAAATTACTTCGATAGGATTTATTAAACTATGTTATCGAAAATTTTAAACACAATGGATAGAAAATTCCAAAAGAATTGTTTGCAAGAACTTTTAGATTGTGATTTATTAAGTATAATAAACCATATGGTATGTTGTGTAATGATTTAAAAAAAAATTAACTATTTACATTTTAGACTATCAAAAATACACCCTGAAATATTCTTCTGAGTACGTACTTAGTATTATAATTAAATTTTACTTTAATTAAAAAATATAAAACAACATTTTGATGAATAAAAAAGTACATAGAGTAAAGCATAGATAAGTAAAGTATAGACAAGAAAGCTATAGACATACTTCACACCATGGTTATTCGCTCATCGGGTCATATACTTTTAGTGGATGTGTAGAATTAAAAAAAAAAAAAGCCGGACATACTTCGCACGATGGGTGTACTTCGCACGACGGGTGGTATTCTCTTGACGGGCGTATTAAATTTTAAAGAAACGATAAATCATTTCTTCAGTAAATGTCAAAAAAAAATGTCTTCAAAAAATGTTCAAAATTTTTTTTTCACATTTTCAAAATTTTCTTGCGCCAAATTCTTTCTTATACGATTTTCTATTCTAACGTAGCTAGACAATAACATGAGAAACATTTTAAAAATATGAAAAAATTTTTTAGATATTTTTCTAATACTTTTTTTTTTCATTAAATTTTAGATTCTGAGCGTAGCGAAGTAGCTTATGAATTTACAATGAAATTTTTATTTTTCATTCTGTAAACACTTTTGCGCGTAGAAATATTGTTCTAAGATCCTCATTCAGATACTTTTTGATTTAAGCATCGGCTCTAAATGGTACTTTATTTTTTCAGATAGATTTTTCAAAAATCGTTTTTCAAACAACAACAACAACAACATTATTGTAATATTTTAAGTAATTAAACGAGAATTTTTTCATCGCTAAAGGACTTTGAACCTAGAACTCCGGTTAAGTAAGAAAAACGAAAAAAAAAAAAAATAATAATAACTGTAACTATGGTTATATTAACGTTAAGGTTACGGGTGACCAATTCAGTAAACGATAATATAATATTTTTGAAATAGCCCGAGCACGAATTTTGTCAAAATCAAAAACAATGAACACCGAGATCATCAGCTAAAAATATTAAAACAGTAGTCATATAATTACCCAGGAAGACTTTAACTCCCAAAAATCCACGAGCGATGGACAGAAGCATTGCTCCCATCGACACCGATCCTTTGGGCGCGAACACATAATCGGCTTTGGTCTGTTCCTTGGGGCCCGATATCTTACTGTAGATCAACACTGCGAATGACAACACAATCAGCAGTAAGAAAACCGCATAATCGACTATAATATTTTGCATAGTTTTTCACACAACTTTTCTGAAAAATATAATTTTAACCATAAATTAGAATACAATCGTTTATGCGTTATTAGTTTTTTAATGCTCAGAAAGTTAAATGCGTTTAATTTTCAACACGAAAAGTGTTGCGTTTTAATATTTGTTATAAAACAAACTCGATAATTCATTTATGATTTTTTATATTTATTTGGTGAATTTAGTTAACCATTATTTTATGGATTGATTTTAAATTCTCAGTGGATTGAAGAAGCCAGTGTTTTACGATGATGATTTTTTTTTTTCTGTGAACACTTTTTTTTTATACACAACAAAATATTTGTCTAAAAGTTTCCAACCAAAAACTTTTTGGACTCTGAATTTCACTCTAGAGTCTAGACTCAAGGGTTGTAAATTTGCTACCCTTGCTCTAGAGGTAGTCTAAGTGGTACTTAAGAGAGGACATATTTTTTTGGAGATTTTCAATATTTTTTTCTGAAATCAAAGAAAAATTATAAAATATTTGCAGAGAAAACCTTTAAATAATAATAAATTTTAACAAATAAAAAACCTAAAATTTTCCAAAATAATAGTAATTTGAGCATTAACTATCTAAATTTGAACTTCAAACACGAATTGAAATAATCACGCAATTAATCTTTATGAAATTTTGAATGTAGATAAAAATAATTTTGCGAATTTAATAAGTAATGCACAATTTTTAATCGATTTCAAATCAAAATTCTTTTATATTAAATCTTTCAAAAACAAATAATTTCAAATAATTTGCAGTGATATATTTAGTCCAAATCGTGTGTAAATGTTATGTCTCTGTGTAAAACTGCGTGTAACAACTACTCATATAAGTTTGAGAAAATTACAAATTTCTAGCACTATTTTTAGAAGTTTTTTAATTTTTATTTAAATTATTCTTCAATAAACAATATAGATATTAATGATCAGTTTTATGAGAATCTAGTTAATGTATACCATAATTACATAAATATCATGTACTCAAATTCATTTGTTTTTTTTTTCTTTGTATTTCGAAAAACTGTTGAGAATTTTGAAAAATGTTTTATATCAAGTAAATAAAATGTGTTGGCAAGAAACTGTTTCCAAATAAAGTAAATTTCCCATTTCCCATTTAAAAATAATTAATCCTTAAATAATTGTCAAAAAGATTTGGCACAGGATTACATATATTATAACAAATATTATTGACTCTTATACAAATACAATATTTTTTATGTCTGTACCTATAAATTATTATACTATTAATTATTGGTAAGTGATCAAAGGTTTCACGAGTTAATTTAATAACATAACAATATAATATTATTGTAAAAATCAAACGAAAACATTTAAATATTGACATAAATTCATCATGGTGATCTATATTACTAAGTTACAGTCAAAACGTTATGTATTTTGATTAAACAACAAACATAATATTATTATCTTAGACTCAAAATATATTTTGATTAAAATGCGTATTGCGTATTCGCATAAAACGTACGACGATGACGTTTTAGATTCTGAGCGACAGAGAGGTATTGGTAATGGTTTTACAAATCTGTGTGTTTTTTTTTTTGTGTATGGAAATACTTTTTCGAGTAGAAATACTGGTCCAAAAGTTCTACGGATCGGAAAAGTTGTCTTGTTGGTACTTTTGAGAAGTCATATTTTGCCAAATTCTCAATACTTTTTCCAAGCGCAAGCCTAGGCTACTAAAAAAAAACGGTATAACCCGAATTTTCGAAATTCGATTTTTTATTTTTTTGGTCAATGCGAATAATATTATTGTGATTTATGTCGTTTGTGTTTACAAAAGTTATATAACATGTTAACTAGTTCACACCACGAAAATTATTCCATTGAAACGGAGAAAAAAAACGAATTCAATCGTAAAATTTTTACCATCAAAGCTGCGCGATTTATAAAAAACTAAAAATATTTGTGATTTTACTTATGCATAATACATCGCCACCCCATCTACCAACATAATAATATATCAGTTTTGAAAAATGTGTATTTAAAATTTTAGATTTTGAACGGAACGAAGAAGCTAGTGTTTTTACACTGTGATGTTTATTTATTTTTTTTTTCTTTGTGAACACTTTTTCGTATCGTAAAAGTCTCGACCAGCAACTTTTTGAAACCGAAATTTGCTTTTTTAGTCAGTACTTTAGAAAAGTAGTAATTTTTCGAATTTCTCAAGTTTTCTCTACTTTTATTTTTTGGAAAAAAACGCTCGAAATTTGATGAAAAAAGACTCGGAAACTGTCATTTAATCAGATCCTCACTTTATGAAAATTCAAACATAGATAGAAAATCATATGAGAAAGATTTTGGCGCAAGAAAATTTTGGAAATGTGAAAAAAAATTTTTGCACGTTTTCCTAACATTTTTTTTTCTCATTTATTTTTTATATTTACTGACTTCCCTCGTTCGGAATCGTTTTATTGAAGAAATGATTTATGACTGGCATCATTTGGCAATGAAAGTTATCAGTGCTAACTCCAACTATATAATAACTAGGGCAAATGATTTTTTATGTGTAAAATTTGCATATTCTTATCATCGTTTAATCGTAATTGAATGATAAAGTGTTATAAATAGGCAGCAAGGACTTGCATCGTTCGCGAATCGGTTTTATTTTTTCGTTAGTTAATAGTTTATGATTAAAAAAAAAAATTAGCGGAGTAAAAAACGAATATAAATTTCACGATAAACAAAGCTAAATACGGCGGCGTTTATACTGCAAATAAATTCATGTTTTGTGGATCGCTTGTAATATATTTAAAAAAAAGAAAAAAATTCAAAATTTCTTCTTATTCTCCGCTCTTCCAAAAGCTGTGTAAATATTATAGAATATCAAATTTATTTTAGCTATTGTAAAAACGAGTTCTTAGTTTATTGGACTTATAAAAAAATTTGGATATTTTTCTAACAATATTTTTTCTCATTAATTTTTTTTTCCTCTTATTTATTTATTAGATAAAAAAAGTAAAGTAAAGCAAAGCAAAGTATAGACAAGAAAGCCGGACATACTTCGCACCACGGATATGCTCCGCTCTTCGGGTCAGATACTTTTGGTGAGTGTGTTGAAAATGACGACGAATATTATTGTTCTTTATACGTTATTATTAACTTTTTTCGTTCAGAATCATTCTTATCGAAGAAATGATTTATCGTTTCTTTAAAATTCAACACACCCACCAAGAGCTTTACGTACACCCGAGAAGAACACCCGTCGTGCGAAGTATGTCCGGCTTTTTTTTTTAAACATTTAATATTCCAACATAAAAGTTATTGCTGCGATTAACAATTGATATATTAAAAAATTATAAATCTATAACTGTCAAAAGTCACCTTTTTTTTTTTTTTTCTATGGAATTTTTAACGATAATCAAGTCAATGAGTTATGTTAGTCGTGTATGTTTCATTGTTTTTCGAAATCATTTCAAATAACAACCATTTGAACTCGGCTTAATTTGTCATAATACTCATTAATCAATTATAAGTAGTACTACTTAAGCGCGTTTCATATCGTAAATAATAAAATCACGAGTCGAGTTTATTGGAAATTCGTATGATACCTGTTGTGTTTATAAGCGTTCAAAAAAAAAAATAAATAATATGTTTTTTATGTAGAACTGTCATAACAAGTAAGAAATTGATAAGCTGTCAAGAGGTAATCAACAGATCAGTAAAAAAAAAAAAAACTACTTAATAAAACCGTTTTCTATTTAATCGATAAATAAAAACTATAATAGGTATTTTCTATCTCTGTGCAAAAAAAAAAAAAAACAAAAACAATAAGTCTCGTACGAGTTAAGAGTTTAAAGAACTTCAAAAAAAAATAAAAAAATAGTGTGTTTATGAAATATGATTTTTTATATCAGTTTTTTACTCATTTTAAATGCGAGTAACGTTTAACGTGGGTATAAAAATTACACAATAGATAAACAAAATATGTATGCATATATATATGTCTTAATTAAACGCTTAAAAATAAATAATGAAGAAATTAAAACTGGATGAAATCCAACATCTGTTTTCGATATTAATACAATTACATTTCGGTTCTTTTGATCGTACTATTATTGTTGTGATAGTTTATCGCCTTAAACTAAGCATAAAATATATTTTGGACGTAGATTTTTATTTTTTTCAATAATACTTTTGGTCTACATCAATCAATATTTTATCACATATAAATAAAACATATTATTTGAGTTTCATACAAAACGTAATTTAAAACGGATATTCGTCGCCCCTCGGGTCAGATATTCTTGGTGGGTGTGTAGAATTTTAAAGAAACGATTTAAAGTCATTTCTTCTATAAGACGATTCCGGACGAAGGAAGTTAATAATATAAAAAAAAAAAAACAATGTATTAGTCGTCATTTTCTACACACCCACCAAAAGTACCTGACCCGAAGAGCGAACACTATTCGTGGTGTGAAATATTTCCGGCTTTCTTGTCTATACTTCAATTTTTTCATCTAATAAGTAATAAAAAGGAAAAGAAATTTAATGAGAAAAATAAGTTTTTCACGTTTTTAAAATTTTCTTGCGCCAAAATGTTTCTCGTATTATTGTTTACCTATACTTAAATTTTCATGTAGTTTGGATCAAAAAATGATGGTTTCCGAGTCTTTTTTGTCAAATTTTAGGTAGTTTAAAAAAAAAAAAAAAAAATTGAAGAATTGAGAAATGAAAAAAATGTCCTCTTAAAAATACTAACTAATGGCAAATCCCGTTTCAAAAAGTTTCTAATCGAAATTTTTGGACAAGTATATCTATACGAAAAAAAGTTTACAGAAAAAAAATAAAAATGAACGTCAATGTAAAAACACTAGCTTCTTCACTTCGTTAAAAATCTAAAATTTAGTATACCTTCAGTTATCTTTCAAGGTACATTATGTAATTTATTTTTTTTTTTTTCATGTTAATGAACTAAAAATAAAAATTTGCGATACTCATAACAAATTTTTCATTTATATTATTTTTATTATTATTTTAACACAGTTTTTCTCTTATAATTTCGTTAATGTTTTCAAGTACGAACAAATAAAACAAAAATCGACTAAAATCAATACAATAATTCATAATAAAAGTTACAATGCAAGTACTGATATTAATGAAGCTGCTAGTGAATTTCTGCTAATTTCAAACCGCGTTTTGTTTTAATAAACCATAAAAGCGAAAACTACGAAAGTGCACACTGCAAACAAACGATGTAAATAAAAGAATAAATGAACAACAAAGGAAAAAACTGCATGAATATATTATCGTTAGAATGTTTGACGCGTTTAAGTCCTTGATTCTTATTTTTAGATTGCCCTATAAATGTGTCTATGAACAATATTGTAATAGTCTATGAGATTTTTTTTTTTTTTTATGACACAATGCTCAAGAAACAAAAAAAAAATGTTAGTTAATCGAATTAAATTATTTTACTGAACTGAACTTTTTTTGTAATGACTTTAATTCATTACAGTCGTTTTTCATTAGATAGTTTATGTTTAAAAACACTCGTCAACAAATCAATTACTCGGAAACGAATAATTTTACTTGCCAATTAGTTTTCATCATCGATGCAATAATTTTAGACGATATAATATTATTTACAACTTGTCAATGATACGCGAAAAATATCCAACGCGTTCAGATACTATTATCTAAAATTTGTTGATACTTATTTATTTTTATTTTCTCTTTTTTCCAGAATATACTGTTATAAAATGAACTCGTGTAAAATTGAATCCAATTGCGCTCAAAATGATTTGTTTTGTATACCAAATTGGGCCCAAAATATTTTGGGTCGACAGACCAACTGGGCTCGGTTATTATTTAGGGTTGATAGTGCGGGTTTTTCTTACGTATGTTCACGAGACCAGTTGCGCTCAATACAAACCGTTTGTGTGTCATTATATTTATAAAAAAAAAAAAAAAAAAAATTCTCAAGATTTTTTTGTTGTACACCGATTTTCATGTCTCCACGTCGCACAGCAAGCCTAGGGGTTGTTATCGAGGGCGAAGCGCGAGGGGGGGGCGTGACGTAAACTTGCGAAGCAAGCGAGAGGAGCAACGGAGCGAAGCGGCGCCCAATTTTTATTTTAATATACTACATAATTTGGAGGAATTTTATTTTGGAAAATAATTCTAAAATAAATTTTTTTTTTATTATTCCCGGAGGTAAAATTATAAAAGGTACCTTAAAATGAAATTTTATTTTCGACGCAATTAGTCTATACCCGAATTACGCCTGGTTCCCTACGCTCTATTTAACTATACGTGTCGCCGCAAATTGATTGAACGAAAACACAATTTTCTCTAAAGTTCCTCATATTATAAAAAATAAATACAAAACAAATAGTTTACTGGTTTACTGGAGAGACGTGACTTAATATGATTTTTTTTTGTTTTTTAAAAGTAGCATTTTTGATGGAATTATCTGAAATGTGAAAAGTTTGCTTCCAAAAAAAAACAATTTTTTTGGAGACTGAGAAAGGGTTTTGTAATAATTAGGGCTGTGAATTTGTTGGAAAGCGCATTTTTTTTTTTTCGCTGATGAAACATAGCTTTGTAAGTACATAATTTGAACAATGTAACAACGAATCAATGTATGAAACTTTTATATTGCATTTTTTTGCATTTTTTGACGTTTTTAATTTTTAGGTCATTTTTTTTTTGCATTTTTGAGTCACATTTTCCTTTTTTTAGTTCATTTTCCGGTATTTTTAATTAAATTCCGTCTATTAACCATTTTTTTTTTTTTTTTTTGTTTTACACAGGCTGTATATACGTCAAATTAAAAAAAAAAAAAATCAAAAAATGTTTCAGATGAATAGCATCATACAAAATTCAAATTCAATCAACAATTTTATTAATTTTTTTTTTTCATTAAATAAACATATTTTTATGCAAGTAAAATTAAATCTACTAAAAATGTAGAAATGCATAATATCCTATATAACCAATATAAATATAAAAATTAAAATAATAACCATTTTAAGTGCATTTTATATTATATTTTTTGGCATTTTAAGTGCATATTTCATTGCATTTTTTCGACATTTTTAATACATTTTTAAAGATTTTTCGGTGCATTAAATTCACAGCCTTAGTGATAACAATGCAATAGAGTATTAATAATCATTTAATAATACAATATTGTATACTATTTTATTTTGTACTTACGCGTATAGAGTAAGTAGGTATTTAAAAAAATTAATTAATTTTTAAATTCAAAAGATATTTATATTATTCCCGATTCCATATCATTTATTGAAACACAAACATTTAAATCACTGTTGTCGCAATAATATATTATGGACTTGACGTATTTCGGAATTAAGATAATATAACAATCGCCTACACGAGATATCGTTTGATTCGTGATAAAATGCGCAACGTTTTCATTATTACTACTACTTAATTTAATTTATTGACAGCAATAATCGTGAATGTTGTTTTAAAAATAAAATTCTTACACAAACGAAAATACTTTCACATCGTTTTACATAGTTTTAATTTAGCACTTCGCGTGTTAAATGTGTATAGTAAGCGTTTTTTTTTTCTTCCAACTATAATTAATTATTATTCTGCTATTCTGTCACTAAAAAACCTAGACTCTTCACAAAAACGATTCTGAACGAGGGAAGTTAGTTAATAATACATAAAATAAATGAGAAAAAAAAAATGTTAAGAAAAATGTCCAAAATTTTCTTGCGCCAAAATCTTTCTTATACGATTTTCTATCTATGTTTAAATTTTCATATAGTTCGGATGATCAAAAAATTATGGTTTCCGAGTCGTGTTTGTGAAATTTTTTGTTGTTTTTTTAAAAAAAAAAAAAA
>JAIPRM010000677.1:0-49871 GCA_025469315.1 Stegophylla sp. TES_Ste_2020 | reverse complement strand
AACGACTCGGAAACCATCATTTTTTGATTCGAATTTTATGAAAATTTAAACATAGATAGAAAATCCTATAAAAAAGATTTTGGCGCAAGAAAATTTTGAAAATGTGAAAAAAATTTTGGACATTTTTCGAAAAAATTCTTTTTTCTTATATTTAATAATATAAATTAACTTTCTTCGTTCAGAATCGTTTTACTGAAGAGAAATGATTTATCGTTTCTTTAAAATTTAATACGCCCGTCAAGAGAATACTACCCGTCGTGCGAAGTACAACCATCGTGCGAAGTATGTCCGGCTTTTTTTTATACGCTTTTTCCAAGTAGTTTTTCCGATAAATAATATTTTAAATAATAACCTGCACTGGTAAATGAAAATTTTTATTTACAACATCATTATCAGTTATATTATTATTATGTATCATTGACATTTTTAGTGTGGTAATAATATATACTCACAGTGTAATAAGGTAAAATATTATATTACAGAATAAAACTCGTAATTTAGAAAAAATAAGAAAAAATAAACAATCGATTAAATAAAAAAACGGCTTTATAGTGTAGTAGTTTTAATATTATATACTATAGTGGGTGATTAAAGTCTTTTTTTTTTTTTTTTTTATTAAGCGTCACATAACAGCGATAAATACGGTTTTTTTTTTTTTTTTTAAAAAAAACATCACATTTGTCGATAAACGGTGGATAATTAATAATGGCGAATATCCAATTAACTTTAGGTTCGCCTCGTTATCCGGTACATCATGCAGTGGACAGAGGCAGTGGTTTCTCGAGGTAGCTAATTTCAATTAACAAATTCAACTCCAAAATTATTAATAGTTACTACTTAGTCTACTATAAAAAATGATCCTTTAGGCTTACTGTGTATACTCTGTCGATTAAATAATGCCATTCTGTAACCTCTTTCGTCCACTCGGACGTAATAAATTTAACAAAAAAATGGAAATAGCTAGTTCTCCAGTAGGCGGGTAAAAATGCATTTTGACTATGGCCGTCAAAAAGCCATACGCGCAAATTGAATTAACCTGGGGTCACGTTCGGGGAATATGCCCATCGTATAATATTATTATATTCGTGATCAGTTTAAACTAATATTCGTACGGTCTTTTTTTTTTTTTTATTATTATTATATCATCGTGAGGACTTGGTACTAAGAGTGACTTTTTCGGGAAAGGCAAATTTCATTTTTGTTTTTTTTTTTTTTTTTAATTGACTTGCGCTTGAAGTAAATATTATTTTCGCGAGTAGAGATTAAATTTAAAACTTGCGAAATCATCAATTTTATTGGAATCTAAATACAACGTCGACTTCGAGCAATTTAATACAGGCGTAAAGTTGAATTTAAACAAGAAAAAAAAATTGATGACCAGTTTAGGCATCGATTTAAATAAACAGAACGATAACACAAAATAACAGATACGACGGACAGTATGACGTCGAAAAGTGTACGAAACGTGTAAAATATTATGTGTATTATATTAGCTAATTACAACACTCACCGGACAAAACGGTTCGATAAATACTCTGCAAACTCGTGTATTATAAGCATGTTACGATAACGGGTTGTATTTATATCATCATGTCTTACCTGAAACACGAAAAAGAACATAAATTATTAATACTAATAAATTTTATGAACTTATATTAATAAATTATTATTAAATTTGGATTATTACAAATTATATGTGTGTAGCGCATTGTCACAAGTATACAAACATGTATATATACATACAGACACAAATTAATAATATAAAAACAATTATACGATCACTAGGAAAGCGTTTAGCTGATAAATGCGTGTAAATTAAATCAAAATCATGTGAGTTATTCGCAACACATTAAAGAATTTGCTGGAATCAACAGGTGGTAATTTTTAACAGAGAAACCGGGTAGAATGTTTCAGGATTTCTCGTTCACAAACTCTACTATTGTCATGGGCATATCGGTTTTAAATATTCGCTTCAATAAAGATTTTTTGAAATCATCTATTTTTTACTGGTCTCTAACTCTTCCAGGAGAACAAGACACGTTATATAAGAAAATTTTAATTTGAAAAAATCTAAATCTACCTCTACTACCATAATGTAATTTATAGCAACAACATTTCACTGCGGTCGATACGGACACGGCTCTGCTGTCTATTCACGATAATAACAACGGTGACGCATGTGTCTTTTTCAAAACGAACCTAACCACCACCGGTAGTATGATTTTTTGACTTTCGCGGAAAACCACGACCGCGGTATACGATATACAACGTGAAATGTACAAACGTCGTCGTTTCCAAAATGCGTATTATAATAATATATAATCCGGTGCGACCCGCATTCGCGGTATTTAAACGCAAATGACTTATGGTCACTGCACGGTCGGTAAACACAAATCGGATTTACATGAAAGCCGTCAGTGTACTCGCAGCCGACGGTCTCCTGACTGTTTGAATTAGCCCCGACGGAAACCCAAAACTCGTGTCGAGTATATTACACTATATATTGTTACTATATATTATTATGTGTCCGCAGGGGCATGCACAAGAAATCAAAATTTCCACGCGATCCGCCGCAGTAAGATATATGTTTTGGATATTTATCAGACGCAAACAAGCCGTGTGTATTTTAACATTCGTAATATCCTCGCCATGCGGTTTAATAGGAGGGAGGGGGTTTACAGGGATTTCCCCCACCTCCAACAGAATATACTAAAAAAATGCATTCCCCTCAACGGGTTTATCCATAGAAGTCGGAACCACAAAGATAATAATAATAATTATTAGACTAAATAGCTATTCGATAAATAATCGCGTCCTAATAATCGAGTAGTGCCACACGGAGTAACCAGAGTGAAACCATAGCATCATAATTAAATGTGATCAACAGTTATCACTAATTGCACTTTTAAGTATTATATTAAACTGATTTTTGTGTCCTATATTTCAGAAACCTGTAAATAATTTTGTCGAATTTATTTATTTTTTTTATGTATTACAAATGTTTCTACTTTAAAAATGATTGTACTGCACGATAAAAGATATTCGAGGTTTTTTTTTTTTTTTTTGATAATAAATTATTAAATAATTTATATATATATATAATAAACTTTATAAAATATTTATTTTTTCCGTATACCCCAAGTAATCATAAATGGGCTGGGGCGGAAATGATATATTCGGAACTTTGTTTTTAAAAATTAAAACAATACACGAGCCAGCATTCCGGCGCATCACCACTTCAAAACTTGAAAAGTATCTAAAATTGCATTATAAATAAAGAGAATAGGCAAAATTGCAATCAAATTTTAAAAAATGCCAAAATTTGCGAAAAGTTGCACTATAAACTTCTATATTTCAATTCGTACTTGTATGAAAAAAAGTTTAAAATTTATTTACTGACAAATCCAAGCAATAGGAAGAAAGTTGCAAATGCAATAACATCCGCGAGCCCTGGTCATCACTACTTACCGTTTATCGGACGACGGACAAAAAAAAAAAAAAACTGAGAGAACATCGAAAACCTTACCGATCCGCATTTTCTTGCTGCTAAAATATTATACGCGCAACGCGGTTAAAACAATTCAAACGCGTTTTCTTTTGTATAGTACGTTGTATAATGACCGAGGTAACGTCGTCGTAACCACTGATAAGAAGACAATAACCATAACCGAAGTGTAAGTCCGAGCACGCGACCCAACGTTTTACGTTCGTGTGTTTGTTCTATCCCCCCGAGTGTTTTCCGCGGCCGTTTTTCTATTGGCTATGTCTATAATACCCAAGGAGGATGGGAAACTCGCTGTTAGTTAAAAACGGTACACTGCAGAATAACGAGTAAAGCAAAAGGACAATAATAAAGGGCGTGTTTCTGAAATGAATAAAGTTACCACGGTACAACAATCGTACTAGGAGAGAGTATAGCCAAATAACGGTACATTTGAAATTTTTCTCAACCGCACAATCGAGTAGACTCGTTCGTTTCATAAACCCACAGAATCGTGCAACAGGTATCAGTAAGGCTGTAAGATTGTCATCAGATAACAGATTGTCAAAAGTACGAAATTATCCAAAAAAAAAAAAAAAAAACAAAACAAATGACTAATCGATGGTTTTCATTAAGAAGGGTTCTAGTGTAGGGTGACCATATTTAAGAAAATAAAACACGGGACAAAAATATTTTTCATAATATTTTTAAATAAATAAGTATTTATTACACACACACATATATATATATTTATGTTTTTGAATCGTGACAAAAGTATAATTTTTAAACTAACCTAAGAAAACCTTAAACTAACTAATCTAACCTAACCTATTATAGATTAGATTTAAACACATAAAACCATTATTTTGAAAAACATAAAATAACAAAATGAAACTAAATCGATATTTTTTAAAAATTTTTCAAATCCTTTATTCATGCATATTGTATAGGTACTTTACTTTCTAGAAAAAACTTGTTAATTCTTTTTGCGATTATAATTGATCTAATGGTATCCGAAAGATTTCTAGATTCTTACATTATTTTATTCAATAATTGCATTTCAAAAATATCAAAAATTTTAAATCAACAGTAAGTCAAAAAACGGGATTAATATGGGGGACAGACTTGAAATTACGGGACAAAAAGCGTCACGAGAGAAGTTTGTCAACGACAACGAAATGAAGAACAATCGTATATAAAACTGGACGTATGGTGGTCACCGTACACTAGTGTGCTCGATTGTCGACGGTTAAAAAAAAAAATGTAATCGATTAATAGTAATCATAATTTATTGATTGTAAAATTAAAATTTGTGGTGAATATTTACGAAAAGTTAATCGATTTATCAAAATAAGCAACAAGCGGTTCTCCGAATATTAGGTTCCGGAATTTTTCGCTACTTTGTACTCTTCTATACAACGGATTGTGTTAAGATTCCATCACAGAATGAAATTCATGAATTATAATCGCATAATAGAAATATTTAGCATACCCGACGATAAAATACAACGAGCGCAGAGAGTCTGTGGGGGCTTTGTTAGCAAGTATATTTTTGGCGTATTGTCGCAACGGTAATCGGATTGTGTTTTAATTCTTAAAATATTATATCCATTTACCACCATAAAGACGGATAATTAACAGGAGGAAAAAAAATATGAAAATATTAATTGCCAAAACAATATCGTAAATAAGTTTTGGTCTCTCGCGCGCGCGATTAAGACACGGAGAAAAACCCCAAGAGCAATAATAATAATAATATTATAATACCGTTTGTGTATACACAATGCCATCGTCTTTGGAGAGAGAGAGAGAGAGAGTATTATTGCCTTTGTTTAATAAATTATTAATCCAGATGTGCCAACACTAAAATTTATTATTTAAATACACTTTGCTCGATCGAGTGGTTTGCTCGCGGTATAATCTGATTATTTTTATAACGGATAAAATATATCTCCCGACGACGTTGTAGTATATTCGTGTATTTTTACCCCTCCCCTCCCTTCCTCTAAAAAATGATAATAATAAAAAAATAAAAAACATTTACCGAAATAATTGAGTTTTAATAGAATTCAATACAATTCACTCCATCACACCCCTCCCCCCCCGCTCTCACCACCGTAGTGTGCTTTCTGATTAAACGTATTTTTTTTTTTTTTTTTTAAATACGTTTTGTTCACGGTAATTCGGGGTACAAAAAGATCCGGCTTTGATGGATTATACGACAACGACGACGGAAAAAAAAAAACAACGGGAAGGGGGGATTTAAATTACGTATTTCCTCTCTCTCGCCTTCCATTCTCTCTCTTATAATATAATGCAAACACAGACCCTAGGTAAAGGATTAAGCGTCGAGCACAAAGAGGATTTAGAATCGGTGAGTGCGTCGAAAACAATAGCCGTTTTTGTACCTACTTTTTTTCCATTTTTTTTTTTCGTTTTATCCATCCCCCCCCCCCCGGTGTCGTATCAGTCTTTCCCTCGTAATTTGTGTATTTGGCGCGGCGGGGGGAGGGGTACAATCGCGTGCGGCCGACCGCGTTTAGTGACACGGGACGGTCAATATTATGTTATAATACAAAAATTAATTAAAAGTTCTGACGAATTGTATTTTTAGAACGGTTCCAAAATATATTATATAGTCATGAAATAATACAACGACCATTCTTTTTGCCGTTTTCTTTCGTGTCCCCATCAGCAATCGCAAAGTCGAGACTTATTTCAATATAAGTATATATCATCGAACAAATTATTATATCTATTTATTCTTGCGTCTCACATCGGCGGCAAAAATATATCTACAAAGTATAATAATAATAATAATAATAACAATAACAAATTTATCTCCATTTTGGTGCGTGCAGTATGATCAAAGGACTCCCGTGCAATAGATACTACGAGTATAAAGGGTAGGAGGTAAATGCTTCACCTCCCCCGCCCTGCAGCATCCAGTGTAGTTGTGTGATGACCTTTCACTACGCGAGAACAAAGAGCCGTATATCCAGAGAGATCTTTTAGTGTAATTAATTAAGCTCTTTGGATTAATATCAATTATATACATGGGGCGAGGAGGATACGCACTTCAGATCAGTATTATCTTGTAGTTCCGCGACTTTAATTACTTCAAATAAGGTTCATAAAAAAAAAAAACGGTATTGAATTTTATATCGTTTTAAAATTGAAATTTTATTCTCGCCACTCGACTCGATTTCCGTTTATAGATAAAACCATTTTGTCTGTTAAGTTTATACGAAACGATGTGACATAATGTCGGAGGAGGAGTTTATTAAATACAACAACAGAAGAACCGATTCGTTACGCTTTTTTTTTTTTTTTTTCCAAGCGTTCCGTATAATGAAGTTCATGGATTCAATTAAGTCGATTGGAAATGAGGGGGGGGGGAAACTAAAAGAGATATTAAAAAAAACTAGAAGAAAAATTTTTCTCCGGCTGCAACAGCATTGGACCGCAGCTCGTAGAATTATATTTACTTTTCCCAAATGCGTTCGAGACGTGTTTAATTTTATACGATGTGAAAACGTGATAATATTATTTTAAACCGATATTATGTTTGATATTAATTAATGAAATCGGTGGACTAATATGTCCGAACAACATTAATGAAAAGTTTCATCTGTGGCCGTTAAAGCCACATTAAGTGCGTCATTCTCGCTCATAACAATAATAATTAGCTGTTTGCGTTTTCAGCTTCATTTCGTCGTACGATAATTTGTAAGTGTCATTTTATAACTGGCACTTCTTAAAAAAAATCCCGAGTCCTGAGAATTTATTAGCGAGTAATAATCTCACGGTAGCATCACGTGTGAGATGGCCTCCAGGTATATTTTTGTTGACAACTTCACGTCAGTTCTCAAAAAAAAAAAAAAAAAAAAGATTTCCTAACTCTGTCCGAATGTCACTATTTTAATGTTGTATATAATTTATTTAAAAGTGATTTAAAATTTTTATTTTATTTCTAGACAATCTGTCAATCACTTCAGGAGGGAAATATATTAATTGTTAGAATACACAGTGAACGAATATAACAGTAACGACTTGACGGGAGAAGGTGCTGAGCAACTCTTTTTTTTTCTCATTAATGTAATTAAATTTATTCCGTTCGACTGACGTCCAAACTGTGTGTAGGAGCTACGCCGAGCGTTGGTCAAGGAAGTCGTGGCGGCGAGCAGCAAGGGGAAACTGTCAACCACACTCTGAAAATGTCGTTTAGAGCTGTGACGGACGTGAACAAACATGAAGGATGACTTTTTTATTTTCATTAAACAACAAGAAGGAGCCGTAGTAACAATACGTTGTAAATCGTGATAACATAAAAAGATAAATAAATTACCTCTTACTTTATTTAGATGAACTGAAAAATGTTGATTTTATATGTACTACCCTAGGTAAATAATTGAGTTATGATATTTTATAATTTATTCTACTATTTTACACTAAAAAATTATCTAAATACATAAATTTTAAAGAAGATTTTTTCAAATGTTACTTCAAATTGACAAACCCCAATACCCAAATATATATAAATTATTAATTGAATACATTTGTATGGTCTTTTAGTAGTTCACAAATAACAATTTTTGTTGTCAACTACCGAAATGTATTTTGAAAACATAATTTATTTTATTTTAAATTTCGTCATTTAATTCAACGCAATTAGTATAGTACGTATTTTTTTATTAAATTGAAAGTTTATTAATATTTTTTCCGGATTTCATTGCTTTACACAGGTTGTGAAAAGAGATGAAAGCAGACGCGAGTTGAAAAAGTTCGAATACCTAGTATCCGCCGAGTTAGACAGTTGTTGTAATCGTCGAGCCACAACGTTGAAATTAAAACAAAAAATGTATTACTTTAAATCGTTTAACAGACCTCGGAAACGATTTCTTTCGAATCGTTCGGGAGCCGCCGAGGTCTTCCCCCCCCCTCTCACCGAGGAATATCCATAACCACAAAATAATTTTAACACTGCACAGATAGTGTTCGCGAAATGCTTATACACCCCCGCATCTATCTATATACCTACAGACGGAGGATCCGCGGGGCGATAATAATTTGCCTGGAGTCGCGCGAGAACGGCTCCTCTGGGGGACGTCCCACGTATATATAGGCATACAGGTAGAGGGAGGGCTACTATTGGATGGTGGGAAATTCTGACGGCCGGCCAGAGAGTTCATTAATCACCGGAGAGACCGAAATAGGGGAAAAAGAGAGGCTACAGAGAGAGGGGAAGGGGAAGACGAGACGAGACGAGACGAGACGGAGGGACGTCGGTTTGTGTTCTGGAAACGACACCCAGTAGGTTTCGGTTTCGGGCTGATTAACGACACAACGACGGAGGCTTCGGTGGTGTTTTGTTGGCTTTCTCCAGGCGGCGGCGGTGGTGGCGAGTATTGGTGTGAAAAGAGAAGTGAAAAAAAACCAACCCCAACGCCATCACGTTGTTTTTGACGAATCTCGTTTGGCTAATTCTTTTCTCACTGCTCGTGTGCCACAGCAGCAGCAGCAGCAGAGAAGATATGCCCCCAAGATGTCGGGTCGTCTGCTGCGTGGAAGTTTTGGCCGACTTCCCGAAATGGAAATCCGGCATTGCTGTCACGCGTCAGACGTTTGTGGCGCGCGTTGACCGGCGGCGGGAGGGAGGAAACAACACAGCTGCATTCCAGCGCGCGCGTCGTCGAGGGGAGAGCAGGGCTATATACATATACATTGTATACGTATAGGAGGAGAAACGCCGGAGAAAAAGAAAAAAACGGCCGATTCTCTCCCGAAAGAAACAAAGTTTCCGTCCGTTTTCATCTCTGCGCCTCGCCGCCGGTCAAAGTTCGCGCGGCGCGCGCGAGATCAGTTTTAAACTATGACAGCAGCACGATGCGAAAACCCGGACCGACTGGGGTTCGGACGCGAGTTTTTGTTGTTAAGCCATGTGAAATACGCGTCGCGTTCTTATACGTATATATCGCGTATTACAAAAGTAATAATATTATAATGAAATATCTTTTGTGCGCGCATCCGTCCCGCGCATGGCGGCGGCAAAAATACATGTGCGTCTCTCCCTCCACCACCATTATGTCCCTATCCATCCCTACCTCACCTCCCCCCCCCATAACGCCTGAACCCTTCTCCGGACACGGCGCAAAAACTATAGGAAAAACGTTTGCTAAAAAAAAAAAAAAAAACCCAAAAACGCTGGTGGTTGGTATCTCTGGTTGAAGCTACTGATATTCGGTTATTATTATTATTTTATTTTTTTTTTTTTCAGAAAAACCCTTAAGTACAATTCACAATCTCAGTCACAGGATGCGACTTGATGGATGTGTTAATTTATAAAACAAAAACAACAAGTCATTTCTCGATAAAAAATTAAAAAATTTTAGGTGGAGCTTCGGTGTATACAAGAAATTTTTTAAAAATTTTCCTGCCTAAAAATTGTGAATAGGCAAAATACTGAAAACAGGAAAAAAGTCGATGAGAAAAAAGTGTATGAAAATATAAAAAAATAAATAAAAATTTGTGAAATAACTTCTTTGCTCTATTCAGAATATAAAACATATGAGCAATCGAAAATATCTAGTTTAATTTACACAACAATTATTTAATAATAATAATTACTAAAAGTCACTGTTTATATTGAAGTTTATTGTTGTTTGTGTATTTAAATCGAATAAATATTATAAAATATATATTATCTACTCGTATTATATTATATAATCTTTATTAAAATAAATCTTTTGGCTACAGAAACACGAACGAAACAGGAAATTTTATATTACATTTAACTAGGTATAATAATAAAGACGTGTTTAAATTGAAACGAAAAAAATCTATACATAAAATATTTTTATTGAACCGAAAATTTCACACTATGGGCCTTGGCCCAGGAGGCGACCCCCCCCTATATACAAGCTACTGTGCAAGACACAGTCTTCGAAGTCGCCGCACCCACATTATACGTTTTCATTCGAATTTGGAACCGTATTTGGAATGAAAATCGATTGACTTTTTTTTTTAAACGATTTCTTTTTACCACGACTGTATAGGACGACGAACACGCGTGTATTTACTACTGCACAGCAGAATTGTCAGAGTTTTGTCGATTCAAGGAATAAAATAAAAAAAATCAAACAATAATAATAATAATAATAATAATAATCGTTTATTTTACCAACAACAGAGTTTATACAGATTACATGCAATTTACAGTTGGTCTACTCATTAAAGCCACAAAGACTGTGTTGTGAGTAGGGTTCAAAAATATTAAAATAACATAGAATATCTAATTATAAGAAAAAAAAAAAACCGAGAAAAACAAAAAAAGAGAAGGAAAAAAAAATCTTAACAAACAAATTGAGTAAATTATAACAAACATATCATCTATAATTAATACAAAAGCACTAAATAATAAAATCGTTAAAGTTAACTCTTTCAATATAACGTTATATATTTATAAATAATATTAACAAACCCGTTGATATTGTGTACGTCGATGATTTAAACGGTTAAAAACCGGCAGGTAAGTAGTATATAATATTATAATCCACGACGGTGGTAAACAACAAATCAATGTGCCGCGCGACTCCGAAGGATTATGAGAGATTATAACAATAATACACACGTCACCGGCCTAAACGACACGGAATCCCTCCCTGCCTGTTAAACGCAAACACGATTTGCATACGAAAACGACGTGTATACTGTATACTGTACTTAATAATAATGATAAACCAAAGCGATTTCTTCGTTTTTTTTTTTTTTTAAGAAATTTATACGTTACGCGAGTGACGACGGGATGTTACGCGTCACGACGAGGAGAGTATTTTTTATTCGTCTCCGTTTCCGAAACCGAAAAGAAAAAAAGGTGAAAACCGTGTGCGCGCGTGATGATAATAAAACGAAGAAAAATACGGATCTGGAATAATAATTTTTTATGCCTCACGTAGGCACGCAGCAATATACCTACGCGTATCGGTGGGGGGGGGGAGGAATCGAATTCCTGTTGAAACTAAAACGCGATCATTAATTTTTAAAGACTAGACTGAGGAGCATACGTACGTGCTGCACTACATTACTACGGGGCTCGAACCGAACCGGATGGCGTTCATTAAAAGTTGTTCGCGTGACAACGGGTTTAGATTTTTAATTTGAAAATTTTATTTTTGATATTCTCTATAAAAAATTTCCTTTTTTTTTTTTCTACCATTCAAAATATATTTAACGAACACTTAAAACTATCGGGGCCCCGTTCCGTAAGAGATTATTCACACAATCCTAGTTTAATTTTAATAAAAGCTTGCCCCTAACCTACTCTATATATATATATATATATATAATATAGTTATTAAATAATCAAATTGATGACTCAATAATTTTAAGTTTAATTAATTTTAAAATATGTAATTAAGATGATAGGGATTTAGATTTATTTTATATACCACCTTCTTCACATTTTATTGAGTATTCGATTTTTTTCAATTTCAAAACAAATGGATGTTCGTTATGAATCCAATAAGCTGACAATGTATAATTGTATAATGATGATTGTATATCACTATTGACTCTGCGACGTGATGAGACAGACTGAAATGTGTTATTATTATTTTTAATTATAAAATCAATTTGATATTAATTTCAATAGTAAAAAAAAGCTACAGCACCTAACCAATAGAATATAAAAGAGAACATTTTAGATGAATACACGTCATATATACAGTTTATGCGCAGTACTAATTTAAATAAACGAGCTCGAGAGTAATTAAAAACTGCATTTTATATGACTTCATGACATACCTAATGTTGATCAACATAAAATAAATATATTGAACTCTACGAGAAAATAAACTGCTGCGTATTTGTAAACGTACATTTTTTATATTTTAATAAACGTATTTTTTTTATTAGTTAAAATAAAAATAGAAATTTTCGCGTTTATTTTCTGACGGTGGTAACATTTGAGGGATTTAAATTATAAAGAAATTTGCGACTTTTGCCCGAGACAGGACGTATATTTAAATATTATAAATTACCGTTATTATTATTATTATTATTATTATAATACAAAAACTTTGAATTTAATGTATTATGAAGTAACTTTTTAAATAAATCAACTCGGTGACAGTGTTTTCATTTATAACATTCTCAAAGTCGTTTTGATTATTAGCTTTTGTTATGAATATCACTCTTCTTCTTCACACAATTATTATTAATTACATTTTTCGAATATAGTAGAGTATAACTTTTCAGCCGCCCCGGAGTAACACAATATTATTATAAGACTTCACCCGCCGCCGCCGCCGTCATCGTCGTTCTCTCGTTTCAATACACAATTAATTTTCGGTATACAATCGCATCGTAATTGATTTGTCGCCCGAGCGTAATTAAATCATGCGGTGGTACATTAATAACATACATAATACGCGGCGTTTCCATAAATATATATTCAACGTACATTATTATATTAGATTCTGAGCGGAGCGAAGAAGCTAGCGTTTTGTTCATTTATTTATTTAATCGTTATTACATTTTCAAAACAACTGACAATCAAAAAAAAAAAAAAGAAATGTTTTTTTTCTGATTTTAAATGTAAAACAATACAATTATATAATAGGGACCTTGCATGAATATTCTTTTGAGCTAAAACTTATTGAAACCGACTTAGCTTCTATTAAGAGGTTTTCAATTTTTCAACTATATATATTTTTGGTTTTTAAGTTGTTGTACTTTTTTGTTAAGCTATTCGAGTCGATTGTCTGAAACGATTATTCGATTGTTTTGACTGTGATAACAGTGAAGGTAGTTTTGGCATAAACAATATTATCAATTATCACTACCATGCCATATGTTAGACATTGTGTACAAATTTATAATGTCAAAAACTGTGTAATTAACGATAAGTTAAAACTGATGCAAAGTTTAACATTGAAAGTCATATTTTTATAGATAATAGTTTTCATATGATTCGTAGAGTAATATCTATGATATGACAAGTGATAATATTGTTTATACCAAAATATGGTCTCCATGTTATTACGATCGAAACTATCGAATATTTGTTTTTAAAAATCGATTCGATTTCATTTTTTTTTTTTTCAAATGGTACTATTAATATTAATAATACACATTTTTGAAAAAATTTCAATCACATGGTTTTCTATATACTTTAATACGTCTTTGAAACTTATAAAACAATTTCATGCAATGTGCCTATTGTATTTTTTATTCATATTTCTCTCGTTACGGCGACAAGTACACACGATGACTCTTTTCTTTTCTCCCCTTCCCCGTTTTCACCTATTTACGTCTATATAAATATAATACCGCGTAAAAGTAAACGATGATAATATTCCGTCGTTTTCGAAATTATTAATCACACCCGTCGCCCCGTCTTTGTTCAACAAAGGACCTCTCTCTCTCTCAATCACCATCGTGACGCGCGGCTGGCTGACCGCCGCCGCCGTCGGCTCGTTATTTTATGTTGATTAGTAGTACACCTCAGTCTGCGTTCAAACATGCACGGTTGTAGGTGTGCACCAGAGACCACCCGAGCCACAGCGGGTAGTAGGCTAGTAGCATAATTTATTTATAATAACAATAATAAAATATACTGGTACGTTATAATAGACTCGCACTATAATACGCATTCGGAATATTATGTTTGTTCGACGCGGCCCGAAAATCACTACTCGGACGGACGGACGGACGAACGCGTCGTCCACCACCACTCGAGAGAAAAATGAACAAGTGAAAAATAATAAAATAAACAAGAAGACCTGTGCAGGGGGAATCGGTGACTCGCCGCACCGCGTGGGAGTGAGTGCAGTACGAGTGCAGTACAAATAACGACTTCTGAACAAATATAATAATAATAATAATAATAATAATATATGTGTACATAAATACTGCTGGTAGGTAATATTATTACGAACGCGCGTGTGCTGTGATAATTTCCACACGTACGTGCCGTATATACGAAGCACGTGTGGTAGTGAAAACGGTCGTCGTATTTGTCCACCCTGTGCGCGCACACGATAATGGACTTTTGTTTTGTCAACGGCCAAACAGTCAAGACGAAACCGGAAACGTGATACTTTTCGCGGGTCGCGACACCACGTCCGGTTCCGAAATCGCATTTCCGTGTCCGAAGAAGACCAGTTTTTATATATTTCCTGTACGCCATAATATCACGTATACGTACACGTTGCGGCGCGTCTGAACGGTGTAAACACGGTTTTACCATTTTCGGGGAGATCGTAAAAGCTTCGGACGTGTTCGTTCTCTTTGATACGCGGCCAATTCACGTTTCGAATAACATTTATAGCATTTATTTAGCTGTTTCGCGAACGTGGTGTCACAAATTGAATTATTCTATACGCGAAAGTTTGTGCAGGTCGTACTGGTGTGCTGTCTGTATGTAATAGATAATAGTGTTAATACAAATCAATATATTTTTAAGTAGTTTTTAAGTGACTGGTCAAAGTAAGAGGCATCCCAGTTTCTTATTAAAGTTATGATTTTGCGTCCATTTTAGTTTTATTTTAGTCCCGAAAATCCGGGGAGACGATATAAAATCAAGTAAAAACCAAAACATACGATAGCATTTACCTAAATGTAATAACAATTAACACGAATTATGAAAAAATTTACTCGTAACACGAATATTTTTCGCTCCTCGGGTCAGATACTCTTGGTCGATATATGAAATCAACACCCGTGGTGCAAAGTTTGTCCGGCTTTCTTGTCTATACTTTAAAGTACATTACTTTACTTATCTAATATATATAAAGGAAAAAAATTGAGAAAAATGCGTTTGAAAAATGTCCTAAATTTTTTTTTCAAAATTTTCTGGTGCCAAAATGTTTCTCACATAATTGTCTATCTGTTTAAATTTGATTGTTGATACCTTACCCTACCACAACCTATCTTACCCCATCATGGATACCACGGTAACGTGGTAATTTACGGTTACGTGGTTATTGTATTGATAAATGAACCTCTTCTCAGCATCGTTTTATCGAAGAAAGGGTTTATCTCGTTTTTTTTTTTTTTTTAATTCAATACACCAACCAAGAATATTCCACCCGCAAACGAAGTAAATCTACGGTGCAAAGTATGTGTGCGGCTTTTCTTCAGTATTTATATACCTTCTAAAAATCGATGGGAAAAATTAATGGAATCTCGTGCAAAAAATCTAATACTTTTAACATCGTTATATACGTTTTTAAGGATGACGTAGGAAATGCTGGTTGTATCTCCGTTAAAATTATTGAGATTGATGTGTTGAACAATTTATTTCAATTAATACTACAAATTATTGTGTTTATGTACCAAAAACAATAGACATTCTATATATATATATATATATATATATAGCAGAGCTATACAAAACTCAATTTTAAAAGAACCGAGAAAAATAATGCAGTTAGAAGTTCGACGCGGAGAAATTCGATAAAAAGAAACATTAAGTTATAAATATTATTTGAACAACAGCTAATAGTTATTATAAATATAAATAACAGTTATATCCTGCGCGCGTGTCACATTAAGACTCCAGTTATATATATATATATATATATATATATATATATATATATATATATAAAGTAAAAGTAAAACCGACAATAAGACGCTCACGTGTGGTGTTTTGCACTTTATATCTAATCCGACCTTGTAAAAGCATTCTCTCATAGACAGTAACACCGAATTTATTATTAGCAGTACATAAAATACTTTTCAATCTCATTCCGCGTTTGGTTCGGATTAGCGAACTTTCCACAAATAATTGATAAAGTTTAATTTGCGTTCGGAACGTTTCACAAACTAAACGACTGCACAGGATATGATAAAAAACTGTTTACGATTAGGTAGTAAAAAAAATAAATAACGAATAAAAGTTTTATAAATCCGATTATGTGAGCTTTAAATATTTTAACTTTAAAATCAATGAACCTCAACGTGAACACTGCCACTCCATTGCGAGAATTTTTAACATTGAAGGCGAGTCAATCTTCCGTCACTTATATATTTTATTATTATGTACCTACATATAACTTACTACCTAAATGCCCAGTGTAAACAACAAAAAAAAAAAAGTCGTAAGATTTAAAAAAAAAAAACAAAAACAAAAATGTATCGAGGGTGTGCGTGAAAATCTAAAAGGAAAAAACGCTAATTTACAAATTCTGAAGTACATTTTTCTTGGGAAACTTTGGAAATCAAATTTTCGAAGTTACTTGTAATATTCCTACAAATGTTTGTTTTACAAAAAATACTATTGTTTTTTTTTCTTTGTAATTGCACACCGATCCGGGGGCCGATAGGGGTGAAAATATGCGATTTCCCCCGACACATTAATCTACCCCCTTACGTAATACACACAGAGGGTCGTGTTCGCGAATAAACGTGGTTGGCGAAAATATTATTGTTGAATCGCAATCGAAACGCGATTCACGTTTAAAACGAGACGGCTATCGCGCGTGCGCCCGTTTTGAAACTCAACCTCCGACAGGAAGTATCGCCGTATTGATAGTACGTACATTACGTACCAACATGACGTACACTGTAGTGTTATCAAAGCGGAGTGCTATCGCGGTATCAGATTACACAAGAGTGACTCACCCCCCGTGGCGCGGGGGAGCTTTTCCGTCGGCAAATAATGATGAAATAATTTATTTATAGCAAGTGTATTTAATAGTTATAGGTAGTGAATTTAAAATAACTTGGAAACAAATAGTTTCTTAAACAAACTTATAGCCATTAAAGACTTCCAACATTTTTAAATAGTATTGGTACTACTTCAGGATACAAAAGAATATAACCCGTCCGACGAGCGAACGTTTGCGGGTGACAAATGCGGAATCGCGCAGAAAGAAAAACAAAATATATAGTCAAATATATAGGACTAACCCCTCACCTTTTTTTTTCACGTTTATTTTTTATAATATTATTAACTTCCCTCGTTCGGAATCGTTTTATTGAAGCAACGATTTATCGTTTCTTTAAATCATTCAATAATACACCCGTCAAGAGAATCCCACCCGTCGTGCGCAGAACACCCATCGTGCGATTCGGTAGTGTTTTTTTAGATTCTGAGCGAAGTGAAGACGCTAGTGTTTTTACAATGATGTTTATTTTTTTTTTCTGTGTACAACTTTTCGTAAAGAAATACTTGTCCAAAAGTTTCGATCAATAACTTTTTGAAACCGGATTTGCCTCTACATTGTACTTTAAAGAGGTCATTTATTAATTTTTCAATTCTTCAATTTTTTTTTTGGAAAAAACTACCCAAAATTTGACAAAAACGACTCGGAAACCATCATTTTTTGATCCGAATTCTATTAAACATAGATAGAAAATCCTATAAAAAAGATTTTGGCGCAAGAAAATTTTGAAAATGTGAAAAAGTTTTTTGGACATTTTTCGAAATTTTTTTTTTTTTCTTATATTATTAATTTCCTTCGTTCAGAATCGTTTTGCCGAAGAAATGATTTATCGTTTCTTTAAAATTTAATACGCCCGGCAAGAGAATACCACCCGTCGTGCGAAGTACACCCATCGTGCGAAGTACGTCCGGCTTTTTTTGTTTTGTTTTTAGTCTAAAAAAATTCGAACGGAATACACCGAAGTTGTACTTTAAATTGATTCACGAGGCTTTAACACATGAATACCATCGTGTACGAGTATTATATATTATATATATATATACATATTTACATACATATATACACGCAGAGCTACTGCAGTAAAATTTAATTGATTCGAAACACGCGACGGGACTTAGGAAACACACCACTACCGTCGTCGCAGCACCGTTGTCGTCGCGAGCCATAATAAAACAATCGTAAATATTAAAATAATAATAATAATAATAATACGTACCTACACGTGAAGTCGCGTCCCGTTTTTAACTGTAATAATAATATGTTTTACAGTAAAAGAAATTTTACGATGCGAATGTCTGATTTCCCGAACGAACGAAGACCGTCGTCACGCGTACGAGAAAATATTTACCGGTTTTTACTACCCTCGCAGTTAAAACAACCGACGTACGCGGAAATTATCGGTATTTACTGCGTGGGGTTGTATTGTTGTGTATACTAACCCGTGCGATATAAAACTCGATCATCGGTTTTAATGTGACAGACACAGTGGCGTTTTCGTGGGAGGGATCCAAAAAAAAAAAAAAATAAAAAAAATATCCAACACAATGGGGGGGGAGCGGCGTTAGGGGCTTCTCTTCTACTATTCCCGACAACACATTGTGAATAGAAATCGTGTGTTAATTGCATTTCATGAAAAAATAAAAATAAATAAATTTTTGACTTTTATGATTAATTACTTATTATTTTGATGACATAATAAACAAATAAATTATGTTTACAACATTAATAATGCTCAAAACAAATATCTATATTCACTGAGCCTTCGTTTCAAACAATTTTACCACTGGTGGTAGAAATCAATTTCTAAACGAAAATAACTGAGTATCAATTACATTAAAAACTGTATGATGTTTTCACTATATTATTACGAAAAAAAGTTATTTTACACCAAAAATTAACAGTTTATATCAGTGGTTCTCAACCGGTGTGTCGCGAATTATTGTTAGGTGTGTCACCAAAAAAAATTGTTTATTTATATTTTAGTGTTTCAACTATATAAACCTTATACTGTAAAGAAAGGTTCACACTAAACCATATCACAAACACTTTACTGAATTTTTTTATAAAAATATAAAATCTTAAACTATGTAAATTTATAATTTTAAATTCTGGATAGAGCGAAGAAGCTAGCGTTTTTCTATGATGTTTGTTTTCACTATTCTTTTTGTAAACACATTTTGTAATGGAATACTTGTCTAAAATTATGACCAGAATCTTTTAAAATCAGAATTTACCTCTAGATGGTACTTTTGAAAGGTTATTTTTCGAAATCCTCAATGTTTTTCCAAAATTTGGGGAAAACTACATAAAATTTAATCAAAAATTCTTTTAAAACTCTTTTTTTTATCCGAATGTTAAGTAAATTTTAATGATAATAGTAGTTATTATTTTTTCAAAAATACAATAACTGAACTCTGTAGTGTGTCACCATTTTTATAGATCTAAATTAAGGTGTCACCGTATATATATATATAAAAGGTTAGGAACCACTGAAGGATTTGAAGGGTGCGCAGCAAAATCTCAACTATTTTATCACATAATATATAATATTAATACCCAAAGTAAGTTGTATGAAATTTTCGCCTCGTAAAATCAATAATTTCAAAATGTATTAGATAAAAACGATTTATTGGGAAAATCTATTAACCCCCAAAAGTCGTTAATAATTATTACGCTATTGTTAATGTTTGGTTTACTCGTTGGTGGTTCGCCGGGTGCAGGGAGAGCAGCAAATTTAGCAAAAGACAGAGCAAAAGGACGATTAAACACGACGTGCCGTCAAATCGATCTGTGCGGATATTATAATAATAATAATAATATTATTAGGCACTATACTAATAAGTCCAACAACAACAACAAGCGTATCAATCACTGCGACGAGACACGCGCGCGGTGGCGGCAAACACGAGACGATAAATTCGTAGGGGCACGTGACCAATTTAGTTCGGATGCGCGAGAGAGGGAGAGAGAGAGAGAGAGAGGGGATGCCATAAACACACGACGAGACGACACAATTACTGGGGGGGGAGCAGTGGTAGTCAAAATGTATTTCGATATTAAATAAATATCGTCAGCCTATTTAGCAAACGGCTAAATAACTCCAGAACACCAAATTTTACAGTAGAAGAAAAAAAAAAAAACGTTTAATTAATTCCTGTTGACTAATTTTTACCAAACAAATATTTGTTAGTATTACTCTATTGGCAGTAGGCGTTTTAGAAGTTATTGAATTAAATATGTATGTGTAATAAATAAAAATTTATACGATTTTGTGTATAATATGGAGACACGCGCCAGTTTCTATAGATATTAGATTTTTATTTGTATATCGGAGTTACGACTAACCGGTATCGATAAACACTGATTTCATGGAAGAAGAAAACACACACTTAAATATTATGAAATTAGAATTTTTTCGTAGTCACGCCGTTTGCTAATAAAATAGGGTGACGTGAATATTAACCACACGTTTTCGTGCAAAATTTTTTTTAGTTTATATCATATATCCACGAGCGCACTCGTTAAAAGCACATTTGAAAAAAAAAAAAAACAGCGAGAGTTAAAAAAGATTATCGTCAAGCTATTGGGAGAAAACGCGGTACATTAATATTAATAATAATAATAATAATAATAATAATAATAAAAAAAAAACATCCCATCCGAAATCCGTTTTCCAGGTCATTAGGCCGGGTTACACAGATTAATGAAATCATCGGGGTTTTGCATATTATTCGATCGTAATTCACGTAATGCGCATTTTTTTTTTTTCGCGTCTACATATTGGAAACCACTACTATATCCATATCGCACCCCCAACGGACGTTTCTAACGAATCATTGTCGCGGCGAGGGGCGCCCGCCCGCCAATTCATAATACACGTAACATTATTATAACAAAGATGGCAATTAGATCGGCGGCGGCAGCAGTGACCACGTCACCCGTCCCCGAGGGCCGACAACAATCGGTTTTAATGAACTCGAAACGCACACAAACCGAGAAGGAAAAATATAAAAAGGTCGAGAAATGTGTGTACTTACCGTTTTTTTTTTTTTAAATATTTTAACCATACGCGAGTAAACGACGACATTTGATTTATATACCACCCCTGCCCACCCCCTCCGTCGTCGTAACGTATAATAATAAGCGTGGGTAATTGGTCGAACGAGACTGCAGACAGTCGTCGTGTCGAATCGCTGCGAAGTCGTCGTTCGGGGAAAAAATTAAAACAAAATATAAATTACAGACACGCGACTGCAAGAGATTTTCGCCACGCGCGCACAGAAGACCCCTCCTCGTCGGCGAAGGCTGCGACGGCGGCTGGGTCGTTGATAACCAAAGTTTCGCGATAAGCCCGGCGGTACATACATACACAGATTAAATTTGTAACCCTACTCTCCTCCGTTCACGGTCCGTTTAGCAGAAATACACCCGCCACCGGTGCTGCTCTGCTTGCTGTTCCAGTCGTGTCTCGTCAAAGAGACTCTGTTTTTTTTTTTCCCCCATTCTCATTCCCTCTCACTCGCTCTCAATTTCACAAAAATGTTATCGGATTAACGCCGAGCCGGTGGTGTTTTGGTGCGGAAGAGCAGCCATCATCATCTGGGACGCGAACGTATAAAAGACCTCGTTGTCATCTTTATACGCGCATGCGCACGACGACAATGAAAGATCAATTTTCCATCTCTTTCCATCTCTCGGTACAGTGATATCTCGTCCGATCGAATATTATATTATATATTCTATTAGCAGTAGTATTACGATATGTCATTTCAAAACAGATAGATCGCGTACAGCTGCTGTTGCAACAACAGCTGATTGTGCTAAACGGCACACAATGAGGCGAGCGAAGTAAGAAAGAAAATAATAAACGTGATGTGTTTTTATAATAGCAGATGTCACACGCGCGCTTACCTATATAAATATATATGTATATATATATATTGTTATTGCGCGTATATTATGCTCTGCACCGAAAATTAAAAAATAAGAAGACCAATTTCAAGGATGACACGAAAAGTTTTAAGTTGCAAAAATACTACTACTAGAATTAACACAAAAAAAAAAAAAAAAATGACTAAAATGTGCCAAATGTCACTATTCTAAATATTATTAAAAGGATCCTCTTCCTTTCAAATACTGTTTTCATTTAAGGCTTTAATTAGAGAATATATGACGACCCAAATCGTGTGAATAATGTAATTAACTATTACTAATATAATACTTGAGTTAACATTAAAATTGTAAATTAATCAGAATTAATAAAATTTATAAGATTAAAGAAATACATTTTTCCTGCGCCAAAACTATAAAAATAAAATAATTTTTCCTAAAACTAATAATTATTATATCAAAAAATTTGAATTTAATGAAATCAAGAGATTAATCAAAACAGAAGTTAAGTATAATTGAAATTAGAGTTCCTTTTAAAGATTTGAAAAAATATACTGCTAATACAATTAAATAATAAAAGCTTTTGTTCGTGAATAGCAAAAAAAAAATAAAAAAATATATTTTATTTGTAAAAATATCGAAATAAGACACATTATGTTATGTAAGTATATCGACTATATTTATAACCAAATTTAAATCGATGTTTATCATTAGTAAATAATAATAATAATAATAATATCATCTTTATTTCAGAAATTGTTGTAATAACGCTTATTAATAAAAGTACAAGTAAGTATGTTTTCTGAACCAAACCTCTAAGAAAACTTGTTTTAGATTGGGTGAGTCTTAATAATACGAGTATTATACAATTACGAAATATACAATATATTATTTATAATGTGGATAATGAAGTAAAAATTTATCAATAAATAAATACAATTAAACGTAAAAACATATTAAAGAAACTTTGAAAATATAAAATTAACTTAAATTTTTTAATGTATAATTTAAAATTTTCCATACAAGTAAAGGAATAGTATAATATTCTATATTCAAATATAAATTATGAAATAAAATGATACAATCTATTAAAGAAGTCGAAGCGAATTAGAATCTCTCGAAACACGTGTACCTACCTGGTGTACACAATATTAATATCTCCGCAAGGCTAGTGTTTCCCGATACGGTTTGAAGAAGGCGTACGCAAGGAGAGGGAAAGAAACGCAGGCTTTGTCGCCAGTCACCACAGCGATACTTACGTATACGTATACATATATATATATCGCCCACGCCGGGATGAATAAATGTGTATATAGGTAGGTACACTCGCGTAGTTATGTGTATATTATTATTATTATTATTATAAAGATGCGGGACACACCTTTTCACACGTATACACACACGTGTATTATATTATTATTATACATGTAAATACAATAAATATATAAATATATTTGAGTCGAGTACGCTACTCGGAATGCCAGTGGTATACATTATATTATTATTATACACGTGTTATTTGAATTATTGCTGGTCTAATGAATCGGACATATGATTTATCGGTGCACGCCGATAATAATAATTGAACGTAAAAACGCAATTACTCAAAATAAAGTAGCCACCTCGGTGCCCCGTCCCACGCTCTCCTCCTCTCTCCTCGGCATACTCGAGATTCGAGTGTGCTAAGTGTGTGTGTGTGTGTGTGTGTGTGTATGCACGTAATGTGAAACAATAATCGCAGAGTAAATCAATATACAAACACATAAATGCAGCGCACGCAATTGAAACGACGAGAAGAAAACCAATATAAATCTTCATCGTCCGCGTCGTCGTCGTTATCGTGAATGTTGTTTATTCAGAGTGCGTACGGTTTATAAACTCACGGCTCGAAATCATATACCTAATTATTTTTGTGTGGTTTTTCTTTCCTAACGTTGACCTCATCAAGAAAAAAAATAAATAAAAATGACGTACTTTGCACCTTGGGTATTCTTCATGTATTTCATATTTTCTATTTATGTTAAATTTTCATTAAGTTTGGAATAAAAAAAAAAATATAGTTTCCGAGTGTTTTTTTTTTTTTTTCATCAAACTTCAGGTAGTTTTCCCAAATTATGAAAAATTTTTGAAAAATTCGTCATTCAAGAACTCGCTGTTCGAAACTTTTGGACACGTAATAATAATAAAAAAATAAATATCAATCAATGTTGAAAATATTACTTTTTTAACACCACTGAGAATGTAAAATGAAATAAAATAAAAAGCAAACATAAGCGTAAAAACACTAGCTTCTTCACTCCATTCGGAATCTAACATTCGATTTCTCGTCGATTACACGCGTGACCATGCCCCCAATCACCTGCCCTCCCCCCCTCCCCGTATGCGAACGATATTTATTGTACAGCAAACATTTGTCATTGTTCGATATTTAAATACATAATAATACCAATCAACGACGACCGGGGCGCGTAGGAAACTATTCCCAGACGACGACATCACTCTATGCGCATATTTCAAGTGATAACTAGGTAGGTGTCAGCTGCAATCACTCGTGTTTATTATTATTATTATTATTATTATTGTTGAAATATCTGTTTCGGGTCTCGGGGGTCTCGTCGTCGCGCCAGTGGTGAACTGTTACACACGCGTAACAATAATATTACGCCACGATTGTCCTTTCCGGCGAGGTGCAACGGATATCCATAAAAATAAAAAAAATAAAAAAAACGTATATTGTAATATTATGAAAATGGCACAATAAATATTAATTTTCACACACAACACATGGACATGTGCGCGAGAGTATATGATATACAAATATGTCATTAATATCATTAAAATCCCGTTAGTAACGAGGGAAATGCAAACGAAATTGATGTAATAATATTTCAAAATATTCTACACACGTCGCTATACACGTGATAATTTCGACTTTTTCTCGATTGTTATAATAATTATTGTTTAAATAATACAAAATGAATGTGGAACGCGAATCTTGCAGATTTTAAAGTCAGGCTTTTTTAGATTCTAACCGAAGTGAAGAAGCTAGTGTTTTTACAATGATGTTTATTTAATTTTTTTTTTCTGTGTACAGCTTTTCGTATAGAAATACTTGTCCCAAAAGTGATCGCGATCAGTAACTTTCTGAAACCCGATTCGCCTCTAGATTGTACTTTAGAGAGGTCATTTTTTGAATTTCTCAATTCTTCAAAGTTTTTTTTTTTTTTGGAAAAAACTACCCAAAATTTGACAAATACGACTCGAAAACCATAATTTTTTGATAGAAAATCCTATAAAAAAGATTTTGGCGCAAGAAAATGTTGAAAATGTGAAAAAAAATTTTGGACATTTTTTTGAAATTTTTTTTTTTATTATTATTATTATTAACTTCCCTCGTTCAGAATCGTTTTATTGAAGAAACGATTTATCGTTTGTTTTAAATTTAATACGCCCGTCATGAGAATACCACCCGTCTTGCGAAGTACACCCATCGTGCGAAGTATGTGCGGGTTTTTTTTTTTTTTTTTTGCGCTTACCACCCTGGGATTTTCAATGTCAAAACCGTTTAAGATAATAACACGTTTATAAACGGGCAAAACAAAAGGGATCCCCACTTTTCGTTTTTTTATCTAACCATCGAAAAGTCTTCGCGGTGGCGTGAAAACGCGTCAACACCGCGGCACAACAACACAATGGCCGCCGCGAGGTTCAAGTTCAATTAAAAAAATACTACTACACAGACACAAGGTAGCCAAGGCCGAGAAGCTATATATATATATATATATATATAGATTAATATACACGTAAACTGTATACACACAAACACACGCGCGTGCGGTAACAAAAAGAGGGAGCCGGTTGCCAGGGGCGACCGGAATACTTCCCCCACAAACGCTTTCCACACAGCAGGTACCCGGTCCCTGCAGCAGCATCAGTAGCAGCATCAGCAGTACGAGATCTCTCTCTTTCTCCCTCTCTTTCGCACAACATACACACAATCTGTCTGTCTGTCTGTCTCTCTCGCTTTTTCTCTGTTGCAGATTTCACTGTCAAAAGCGATATCCACTTCACTGCTCTGTAGAACACTGTACACTCGCGGCGCACGATACTATTCCATTACTTCCTTCCTCTCGCGAAGTGTTGCGTTTGTGTGTAATGATAATATATGTATGCGCGTTGAGCGGTATCAAACAGCAGGGAGGAAGCGTTTCTTAATGGAAATAATACGTCGTAGTACCCGGGCAAGGACCAGACGCCATACTTGCGATGCGCGGCGCGAAAGGCGGGAAGAAAACATTTGAATTGTTAACGGGAGAAGAAGAAAAAAAGGGTTTTTATCGCTTCTCGCAATCTCTGCAATGCGCGCCGACAGGGTAGTACCTCCCCGTACAGCGTTTCGAAATATTTGTAAGCATTGTCAATAGAATGTAATTATACATATTTATCAAAAGCGTAGGTAAGGAAGAGGTTTGGGGGGGGTTCAAACCCCTTCCCCCGTTAATAAACTCTTAATCGAAAAATTTACTATTTTCACAAGATAAAATGTGCAAGTTTATAAAATATTAATAACAGATTTTTTTTTTTTTTTTTTTAATAAAACGTATTTTCAATTCTAATTTTAGTATCAAACATTAAAGATTCAATTGTTGTAAAAATATATATACTAATGTACTATATAATCACTTGCTCCACCACTTTTTAAAATGTTCAATAGGGACCTATATGACGTATAAAAGAGCTTGTAAACAATATGTCGGCTACTCTTTTTGTATCCTCCTGTATTTTACCGAATTTCATAGGAATTTCAGTTTGTATTAGAAAAAAAAAAAAATGTATACAAACTAAATATTTTCTGATTTTTCGAATTTATTCTTTAGCTCGAAAAATACTATGTATTATACTAGTGAACATTTCAGAGTACCAACAGAATAAATAATACTGAAACTGAATTAGGAACAAACATTTTTAATTGCATGATTTTTTCGAATTTTCGCTAGGTAATTTTTCCTCTCGCTCGAAAAAACTATTAGAATTTCCTCCAAAAAATTACCCGTATTTAATTGACATAATTTTGATATTGCGCAATATTTTCAAAATTCTCGCTCATGCTTTCAGTCAAACATTTTACTCGTGAACCCCTCCCATTCAAAATATATATGTATATACCTATAGCATATTATATATATACAAACTAGAACGATTTTGAGTCATTGAATCTCACACACAATTCTCTGTCCGACACGAGACATCGACGTCGACAGTATCGTTCGACCGTATGATGAATAGAATGTATTTTAATAATGATGACAAAAAAAAAAAAGCATTATACTACGTATGGGAACACACCGCACGACACGAAATTAATACACCGTAATCGATTGTGTAAAACACAGTGAGCGTTCATTCACGTCGAGAGCTTTAATGATGAAGAGGGGCGGCAGTACTCGAATTGACCTGTCAGCCCGGACAGGTATACACATATTATATACATGTAGTAGTGTACACCTATACGGATCGCTTTCCCCTTTTGTTTACCACCGGCACGGCGCGATCATATCGCACGCGCGCCCCCCCGTAACGGAATCCCCGTGTAATTATATTATTCAGGGGTCTGAAAACGACGCGACGAGTTCTATAATAATGTTATAATAAGAAACCGGACATACTCCGCACGATGGGTGTTCTACGCGCACGACGGGTGCGATTCTCTTGGTGTATTGAATTTTAAAGAAACGATAAATCATTTCCGCAATAATAAAACGATTCTAAACGAAGGAAGTGAAAAATGAAAAATGAAAAATGTCCAGAAAATTTTTTTTTCACATTTTCAAAATTTTCTCGCGCCAAAATCGTTTTTATATTATTTTCTATCTATGTTTAAATTTTCAAATAGTTCGGATCAGAAAATTATGGTTTCCGAATCGGTTTTGTCAAATTTCGAGTTGAAGAATTATTGAGAAATTCAAAAAATGACCTCTCTTAAGTACCAATTAGAGGCAAATCCGGGTTCAACTTTTGGACAAGTATTTCCATACGAAGAGTTGTACACAGAAAAAAAAAAAAAAATAAACATCAATGTAAAATCATAAAAATAATTTATTAATAATTTCATTCGTCGAGACAGAGACTTTTCGCGTGTCGTAAGAACAAAATGAACCGATTGAAGTGTCGCACGAATTTTTAATAATCTTCGTCTTTTGAATTCGTGTAAAACAGCACGTGTACATTTTATATATGGTCTTATTTCGATAGATATTATTATTTACTCGGATCTCCGTAGAGAACGTGATAACTTAACAATAATCGAACTGCGACGAAGTACACGTGTTCTCACGTGATTCGTAAACTATACGCGACTTTAACGTAATTAGTTTTTGTTCGTCGCGTGGATATCACTGCGCAGTGTGCGACGTGAATTGCTAATTTGTATTTACAAAATTATTATACTACCAATTTTATTCTCTAAATTTGTACGGCGTAAAAATATATCGTCTGTTAAATAACTACTGGTCTAAACTCGTTTTCTTTCTATTATTCACCACCGTGTGACTGCTATTTGGTTATTAAATTTTTTTTTTTTTCTCAATTTCAACAAAGAGGCGTGTGTAAAGTGCCAGTAAAATACGATTTTTTAAAGTTGCAGATCCTGACCCTTTTTTTTTTTTTTTTTATATATATATATTCCACGGACCAAAATATATATTAGCAACTTCCAGACTACCGTGCGATATTGAAAACGAAACAACGCGTACCAACACGACGATATAATAATAATAATAATAATATGACGTATACATAGTATAAAAAAAATGCTGACGAATTATTGTGCCCCGTTCGAGAAGATTTTTAAAACCATTTTATCATACGAACTCGGTAGGAAAGCAGCAATGACAACTATCGTTATTGCGTTACATTATGATAAAATTATTTAGGGGTGCATTAAAAATTAATTTGAAAATTTGTGACGGGCAACGCGCGAGTTTTTTTCACAGTAATAGCGTTGTATACACACAACAAATCATATAAAAACAAAAGTTACATTAGTGTCTACACATAGTTATATTTAAATAAATGAAAACACTGGCAGTTTAATTACTAATATTACTTATTTATTTTTAATTTTTGTATTTACTTATACGGTCTATAAAACATAAAACAAATTATTCTTTTGAATAACCCACGTTAATTAAAATACATACATATTCGGCGTTTTTAAATGTCGAACATATAATTTACGAACATTTTATTATTATATTTAACATGCACCCAGTCGCAGATTTATCACACGACTATTAAATTAAAAAAGTCAATATCCGAAATACAATGTAAAGTTAAACCATAACTGTTAAGATGATGACATCGTCAGCATAAAATTTAAATCTACGCAACACTATTATTATTTTAATAAGCGGTTTGCCGAACACACACTGCACACGTTCTTCATGTCATAAATCCGTTTTTCCATTTTGATGTCTGCGGGGGTACTTATTATTAAAGTTTGAAAATTACCGGATCAAAAATGATTAAACCACTTCGTTTTCGTCCTCGACCAACATCCGACGACGACGACGTTATATTTCCGGGGAAAACTAAATTGTGAACAATTGGATATGACACTTTACGCAATAAACCGCACACAAAAGCCACAAGCTATTATATATGATTGATATATATATATATATATATATATAATGTATCTTTCTCATATATCAAATGAAAGTATAGGACGGGAGAACGGGGGGGGGAATCAATTTCCCGGGGAAATTTTTGTGAAATCCGGAAACAGCGACAATAATAAAAAAAAAAAAAAATACTGAAAAATCACGAAATAATTGAAACCATCTTTTCTCGCGAGCATCGCCGAAACGTCATTAATCATCCCTCACCGTACGTAGGCTTCACCTGGACACCTCAGCAGCAGTGACGGGGCAAAAAAAAAAAAAAATCGAATTTTATTCCCTCAGCCATCTTTTTTCTCACTTAGGACTACCACCGGGCTGACCGCCAAGTGCGCACGCGTGACGAAGACAGAGTGGGGAGGCTAATTAGATATTTTTTCAAAGGAGAAGCTAGGGTATAAACTTGGTTCGTTGAAAAACGAAAATATAGATAGGGCGAGAGGTGGGGGGAAGGGAGTGTGAAGAGGGTGTAGTAAAACGTCATGAACGTATGACGTATACCCGCGGTTGGTGACGAAGTGACGTGTGGGAAGGGGCGCAAATGGGCTTTAACCCTAGATTACTTACCGTATTTTTAAACCCTTTTTTTATACAAACTCAACCGTTTGTCCACGCATATTAAATTATTACAATACCTATAGACTATATGATTATTTTACACCGTGTAAATTATGTGTAAGTATCGAAAATCATATACCTATGAACATTTCGAATAAATACAATGAAAATTTGACCGTTGAATAACATTCTTTTAACAAATGTATTCAGGTGACTAATTTACAGGTATAACTCAACTCAAATAAGTTTTTGTACGATAAGTCTATATATATATATATATATATATATATATAGGTAGATAATTTTTGAAATATGTTTCAAAAACGAGGGGTTTTAATATTGATAATCTTACTCTCCCCTTTTAATGTATTTCATTCCATTCCTGAACCCTCACCACCCTTGGGAAAGGAAGGTAATGTATTAAGTCATGCAGCAGTAAAAATAATAATAAAATAACCTTTGGGACTTGTGAATTAACGTGATCTCGTGCGTGAGGGTACGTTATTTCGAATTTCTTGAGCGCATTTTTTTTTTTTTTTACTAGTAAAAATTCTAAAACTATTACGAATTGTACAAAAAAAAAAAACCGTCTGCTGTTGAACAATATAAAATTATCTAATCAAATTCTTTTGAGCATTTGAATGGGCTTCAAATTATTATTATTATTATTTTTTGTTTTTTTTTTTTTAAGTAACGTTTAAGTAGTACTTAAAATGCATTTTTCGATTTTATGAAATATTTAATGACTCGGGAAAAATAAAAAAAAAAACATTCTACAATTGCAATCAGGGTTTTAGTAACAGCACTCGTTAACAGATTATGAATAAGAAAACAATTGCTATGAGAAAATTTTTGACTTTTGAGTATTCAATCAAACCTCCGGCCTGTACAACACATGACTATATATACTGTTTCCATTGGCGTATTAGGTCGCGATAATCGGTTTTGATGGGACTGTCCGCCGCTGTCGTTTAAAATCGAATTAACGACGGCCGATCGTGGACCGATTTCAACGCGACAACGGTACGTTATTATTATGTATTACACGCATATTGCGAAATAGCCGACAATATGAACGCGACCGCCGGACGGACCCCGTTTTACGTCAGACGACAAGAGAACGTGTCGCGGATGCTGATGTCGGAAAGCTCACGTCGTCGTCGGCGCATGGCAATAAAACAACATTATGCTACGCACCCCCGTCGTCACACAGTGGTCAAAAGCGGAAATTTCAGCTTGCATAAATTACAATACCTCATAATATTATGTTTAGTTTATACGATTTTGATATGCGTTAAATATTTCCCTAACTACGGGAGTAGATTTTTTATTTTTATTTTAAATTCAATGTTCAAATTTGACTGAACTCCCTGTTTGCACGTCGCGCGAAAATATTTTGTGAAAAACATGACTTTGTTGAAATGAACAAAACCCCTTAAGATGAGACTCTACTTAATACCACTCTACACGGATTTTTCTTATATGAAGAAAAAAAATTGTTTTTAGGTATATTCGACACAATATATTATTATGATACGTAAAAATGTTTTACAGTAGAAATTACAATTTTCCGGGAGCACTTTACGAAATTAAAAATCGACAAATTGTACTTTTACAATATAACGCGAAATCGTTTCAACAAAAGTTATATTAAATTTTTGAGATACGAGAGTTTTTTTTTTTTTTAAAGATATTCTTTTTTTTTTTCCACACGTCATGTCACGAGCGTCACATAAAATCTACAAGTCACACAAAAAGTTTAACATAACGGTATGTTCAACCGAGATCGCCTTTATGTGCTACAGCAGGCCGTCTGTTGTGTTGAGCGCGCGTATAAAGTGAATCTCGTCGGTCACAAGGGAGAGGGAGAAAGAAAAAGTTCGCGTCGTAAGAAAAAAAAAAAACGAAAAAATAGAAATAAATTGCGTCGTTCTCAAAGGGTGACTTCGTTCGTAAAAATCATCCGGAAGCGTGTGTAAATATAAGAGGCACGAAGTCATAAAAAAAAAAAAAAAAAAAAAAAGACATCCAGCAAAATTAAAACCGGCATCGGCACAAAACCTCATCGCAATGAATCACATTTCGTTTTATGTGTACACGGTTCTCGGCGAATAACAAATAAAGACAAAAATTTAAACGGAGTTCACGATATCAACAATTAACCATACCCAATGATGTGCATCATGATAATTCTTAAAACGATAATAATTTCAAAGAGAATCAAAAAGTAACTACACCTACTTAAATTACGCGGTTATTTGATGGATTTTTTTATGTTTTGATATCTATAAAAACTTTAATGTACCATAACGAGTGTCGGTAAACTCAAAACTTCAATTCTGAGTATAGAAAAATGAATTGAACTTTTACGAAATCCGATATAAACTTTCTTTTGTAAGAAAAGAAAATTCTGTTTTTAGTACCGCATATATGAATTTAGAAGAAGAATATTATTATTGATCTGACTAAAAAACAAGTCTTCGGGGGAAATAGCGAGTCACTAACAAACACTTGAGTAAGAAGGGAACAAGAAAATTATCTGTTAAGATTCATTCGTTTGAAGTGTTTCAAAACACATGGAAGTGAAACGGCTAGATCATAAGCGAAAAAAAAAAACAATAAAATTTAATATTAAAAACTACCAATAGATTGGCACACGAGCGAAGTATAAATGAAAATTCTTACAATTTTGATGACTTTTAGAGAGTGAAGTTAATGTGATGGAAATTACTTCGAACACTTTTTACGCACAACGTACATTAACTATCAACCGCGTGTATGTGGTTAGAAAAAAAAAAAAAAAAAACCAAGGGAAAAACGACTGCAACACCGGAACCCGCGCGTGCACCAGCTGTATGTATAATTATTATTATTATTATTATTATTATTATTATAATAATATGTACGCCGCGTTATTAATACAGGGCGTGTTCGCATTTTTCAACACCTATAATATTATAAAACATATATCGTGACGCGTGTCGTGCTATGATGCACATACACACGCACGCACACACACAAATTTACACTACATTATATTATATAGAGTCTATTGTCAGTCAGTCACAACAATATTAATTAATGAAGGTACATAACAACAACACGGTCGTTGGTTAGAAAACGTTTTTATTTTATTTTTTTTTTTTTATTTATTTTATATCGCACGCGGTATTATAGTGTTCTAACGATGTGTCTACACGAGTTTTATCACCGGTTTCCGTTTTTGTATTTTCCGTCCTTAAATAGTAATAATAATAATAATGATAATGATATCAAACGATCATCGGTGGTGTAGTGAAAATGTACTTATTCTGCTGGAATTTTTTTTAAACTTTCGGGAATGCGTTTTAATATATGTATTTTATTTGCGATATTATAATGTATCGAAACGAAAATCTCTCATCCCGGTCGAGTCGTATGCGTTTGAAGAATTTGCCACTGGTTTCTGTATTATATTGCAAAAGCGCGTGAAGGTTAAGTCGCGAAACATAATTTTACAAAAATAATTTTATTTTTAAATACTATTTTCGGTTTTTGTATAATTTTACGACACTAAAACGGATAACTTTATGGTACATAATTATAAATTTTAAACTGGAAACATTTTTAACCACACCGGTAAATACATTTCTACACCGTCCGCTATAGCAGTACTAAGTCTGTTAAATCAAACAGGAAAATGTTACATATTTAATTTTAGTTTAAAAATGGCATAAAATTCGGACAGACCTTTTTTGAAAAAGCATTCGGGGTTAGCATATACGATTGGGATGTACCGAAAACAATAATAATTTATCTCGTGGAAAATTGAAAAACTCTGATTATAATCAATGAGAAATAATAAAAAAAAAAGCGGTATTTACCTGCCACTTGAAGGGTCGCGTTCCGGCTGACTTCCGTGCCGGCCAAGTTCTTCGCCACGCACCAGTACACACCGCTGTCCTGTTCCTTCTTGTTGTGCGCCACCCGCAGGAAGAACAGCGAACCGTCCGACAGGATTACTTTTTGGGACCGGGCTCCGTTGTCACCTCCACCGCCGGCCGCCGCGCCGTTCGGCGGGATCTTCAGGAGTTCACCGTCTTTGTACCACTCGATCGTCGGCTCGGGCCGGCCCTCTGCCTTGCACCCCAACGTGATCGGTTCGTTTTTCGGCACGGTTATGTCGGTCGGGTGCTCCGTGATCCGCGGTTTCCGGTATTGTCCTGCAGGAGAAAAACAGAGAACGCGAAAATGTGGATCAGTATATGCAAACGCGTGCGTGTATATAGATCGATCGAGGACGTGAAAATTCAGGATTCGTACGAGGAGAGAATGTTTTGATTTTTAAATTTCAACGGATCTTGCAAAGGTTACTTGTGCAAAGGTGAACCCCCCCAACGATCACGATGATAAAACAAAAACCGAGCGAGAGCATTCGTCCAAAAATCGTTTTGTACGATTTTCAAAAACTTAGAAATGAAAGCATAGACAATTTTTACTCAATACTACTCAACGACGTTTTACTCAAAGTGCACAAGAAAATAAATAAAAATAATAGGTAACAAAAAGAACATTATTAGTTGTTCATTACAAAGATAAAGGATAAAATATCTATCTAGTCGGGACCGTAGCCAGTGGGGCGGCAACAGTTTATAAGCTCCCTTCTCTTCCACACTGAAGTGTTACCAATATTTTATTAAACCATAGAGTAAAAAATATATAGAGTGGCCATACCGTATACTGTTACGTATAGTGAATTGAAGCAATCGAATGGAATAACCTAAGCGTGACCATTTTGAGAAAAATAAAATTATTTATCTTATTTGGTTGGTACCACTTTAAATTTTCATATTGTCATATTAGATAAGATATACAAAAACAATAACATTAATTTTAAAGTATGATAAAAGTTCCTTATCAGTGATCTGATTGAGCCAGGGATGCAATATTTCGATACGGTTATTTGATTCTTTTCAATAGGTCACTCTAAGCGTATTCTATTTCGATGCTTCATTTAGGTATACGTATGGCCACGGGTCGTATTGAACATAATATATATATATATATATATATAAAATCTTTTCAGCGACATAGTACACTAAAAAACAATGTATTTAGTGAAAAACAGTGAAAATCATATATATATATATATATATATATATATATATATATATATATAAATATATAACAGTTCATCATAAGATTTCTGAATCTTCCCCTCACCTTAATGAATCAAAAAAAAAAAAAAACATCAATTCCCTAGCTATGTCACTACATATCGACAACAGATAATATTTTATTTTTCAAACAAATAGTACAGGGGCTGAGGAGGTTGTGTTTTGACACCCCTCCTCAGCGCTACGACGTCACTGGGTCAATGGAACGACGGGGATTTTCGTGGGTCATCATCACCACCGCGAGAAATAATATCACAAACGGAAACGCGGCGTATAACGTAATAATTAATCACAGTAAATTTTTTTGCGCCCCCCCCCCGTTAAGAATTCGCATCGTTTCGCTCGAGGGCAATAAATTAACTCGAAGCCGCTTTTCGTTTCCGACACGCTAGTATAAGTTACGTTACAGGGTACGAAAAAAAAAAGTTTTTTTTTAACTTTAAACTTTAATAAAAAAAAATACGAGTTGTTAAAATCGGATTTAATTAATTCGTCGTTTCAACAAGAAAAAATTTCACGTTTTTGACCCCGGAACGTCATATATAGGTTATATTATGTAGCAGCAGCACTGTAACAAACTTAAAAGAATATAAAATCGTAATCAATAATAATAATAATAATACGAGTTGAACATTTTTAAATGTCATAGATGAAAGCCAAAGATTTTGTATAAACTATTCTCTTTTGAAAAACATTTTATAATATAAAATAAACACTACGTTTTCTCCGAGAAAAGTACAAAAACAGGCTCGATGGCGATTTATGAGGGAGGAAAATAAGTTTAATTCATCCCGACATTGGAGTGTCCTAGTTGAAAATTAGCAAAATAGATTTGAATTCATTGTTTACAAAATCAGTTTGATAATAAAATATTTATCACTAGGGCAGAGGACTTGTAGCATTTGCATATTATTTGTTTTTTGTTCAGTTACAAAAGTAGGAAATAAATACGTTTCATGCTTTTACAAAGCTAGTTTTTAAATTTTATTTTGCATATAAACGCATATTTTGAGTATATTTGGTTTTTAGGGCATATTTGATATTTTTATACTCTATTTTAAACATTTTGAGACACAATTAACTTATTTCATTTTTTTCCACACCGACGTTTTTATTTCAAATAATTCAATCAAAATCTTTAGATAAAAATGTATTTACTTTAAAATTTTTATCGCATAACATTGTTTTTGACTGTCCGTGGACACATGTATTTCCTATGATTGCGAATAAAGCAATAATAATAAATTTGCTGTAATTAATTTTATTAATAGACACATAATCATATAATATGACTATGGTTTAAATTATATTTAAATTAATTAATTGTTTTGATTCATTTAAAAGCCTATTTATTTCATTAATACTTTTACGTTAAATCGCAAAAAACAATAAGTACTTGCATTTGTAACGTTTTTTTTTTTTTTTTTTTCTAGAGCTGTAAGTTGTCTGCCCTATTTATCTACGTGCAGGTAAGTTTATTGATTTTGAGATCGCCTAGGGGTGGTACTCGACGGTAACGAGATTCGACTAAGAGTTGATCTATGGTGTTACTTATGTTTGTTACTCATGCATATCGTATTAATTAATAGATTAATTAATTAATCGTCACAGATATATCAATTTATTTAACCGGATCTCATCCGTTATACCGTTTTAAATCTATGGACATTAGCTCGTAACACCGGAGGATTATTAAAAGCACACACACAAATAATAATAATAATTATGAAGGTATAATGCAAGCCGTAGTAGTCTCGAGAGCCACTACTTGACCCACACGCGAATTATTTCTGGGTCGTGCCCGTGTTATTATTTATTGCAAACTGCATGCCGCCATATTTCTCATTCCGACCGCGCGTAGTAAACCGCTGCGTCTTTTTGCCACCGGATAGCCCATAATTTCGGATTTTACGCGCACTACACGGTTTTCGGTATTTAATTAATCCGAACGGGCGCGGTAAAACGCGCGCGCGGCCAACCTAACCACTCGGGTACCTAACTTGCGCCTCTACATACTGAATTACGTATATTATACATATAGATGCGGGGACACGGTGGCGGCGGAACAAAGCGTTACAATATACGCGGATATATCCGCCGCTGAAGATGTTACTGTTATTATTATTTTATAATATAGGTTAATTCCACGGGAACGCAATTAGTAGGTAAATCGAGAGAGAGAGAGAGAGAGAGAGAAATTATTACACCGTAATCAAAACGGAAACTATTGGAAAAAAGCAATTGAATTGGCTCCCGAACACAGGTTAGTCGTCGTCAATATCTGACCCTTAATAAGTATCTTTGAATTGGCTCCCAAGGATTTACTGCTATTGGATTAGCTCCCTACCTTTTTTTTTGAAAAATATATTGGTTACCAAAATGTTATTAATAATTCAAAGTTATTTCTTAAATTACGTTGACGTCAGTCACACACACACAAACACACACAACAGAATAACCAATGTAGATTCTTAATTTTAACACGTGGTTTAACGGTATCACATTTGTATATTTTACTTCGTTACATTATAATGTTAAGAATATAACATGGAGTTCGTTTTAACGAATGCAACGAATCTACTAATAAAACGGCTATCGTTTATTTTCAACGAAATAAAAGGTAGTGTATAGAAATTTATATTTTCTTTGGTCAACGCTTAAGACGAGAAGACTTTATATTCAATATATTGTATAATAGCAGATATATCCAGCGCTAGACCATACATCTTGGTTAATGTCTATAATAGTAAACTAGTATGATATTATGAGAACCCCTTGTTAAATAATAACATTTAACAGTTTAGGTAGCCAATTCAAATATACATTTTTTTTTTTTTTTTTTTGGAAGTCAATTCAATGGTCGCAAAAAAAGCGACGGCCGGCACGCGTATACAGAACGCATAAAAAACGTGCAAGCAAGTATTCGTATCGTGTATTTAAATACACATTCTTATTGTGAACACTCCGTAGACCGCGAAGAGGTATGCATATATGCATACAGATCTCGTAAAACGCATGACCACGCGCCCCGGTTAATAAAATAATATGTATTATATATCATCATTAAAAAAAACTACATATTTACGTCCAGTGCTCTTCGCAGCAGACACACCGTCTATGCATTATAATAATAATAATAATAATAATAATATCCTCGACGTCGTAAATACTGCACGTATTTTACACACTTTTGATATTGTGAAACAAGTACACTGGTTTTCTTTGGCGGCTCGTGATGCGACATTAGGTGTGCGGATTTGATGCGCTCAAAGCACGCACGAAAAGACGACCCTCGAGTGGTGTGCAACCGGTTTTCTAACCGGGTGTTCTGTAAAATGTGGGAAAATCATAATATGTATATATAAAATGAAATATAAGAAAACAATCCTTTGATGGATGGAAAAGTCATAACGATGAATTTTCAAAATTAACAATCGGTATAAACGAAATCTGTAAAACAGAATAATTAGGAAAATCTCTATAAAGAGTTTATAATAAATGCTCACTAATTCAGAGCAGAGGATGCTTGGGCCTTAGAATGCGAGGAAACGACTGCAATAATACAACCTGCAAAGTACTAACGACCCGGAAACGAACAGATAAGAGGCTACGAGGCTGGCCAAAAAAAAAAAAAAAAAATGGTAGTGAAAGATTTGGAAAAAATGAGAGTGAACAACTGAATAAGTATAATTCGGGATCAGGAAATGTGGCGAAAACACAAATTTATACTATGAATACCTATATGAATACATAACACTTTACATGGTTTTTTTAATGACTGTGGAACGATAAAATGTAATTTCGACAAAATGAAAAAAAAAAAAAAATCACCCGTTACTTTATTTTAAAGGCTATATTTCATGAAATATTTAAATTCCAAACACCAGCCTGGTACAAAAAAAGAAAAATTAAATTAAATTTCTCTTGAAAATAACAACCCCGACATTTTTAACGGCCGTTTCGTCCTATTCTTTTTTATCTGACTCCGATTTGGCGAATTTGGTTTCGTTGGATTCCGATACTTACTTAGTGAGCAGCATAAGGTTTAGATATTTCCAAACGTATGGACTCGCATTAAACATTTGAGAAAAAATGTCAATCTGTGTGTCGCTCTACACTGTTTCGGGTCGGTGTGTATTTTATTATTGTATACGTATAATATTTGAAACGCGCATCATATTTTTTAAATATACAATATGACAGAAAAGTTTAAAAAACGTAAAATAACAACAGCTGCAATCTTGAATTTATTTCCTCCGAAAAATAAAAATAAAAGAAGAGAAAAGGAAACCCCCGATCGTAACTGGAATATTGAATATTATTATAATATTCACTGTCACTTATTAAAATATAAAAATATGAGAAGCGACGAAACGGCTAATTCATTTAGCGCGTTCTCAACTGGTATTATTTTTTCTCCTCGCCACACAAAAAGACTTCGTATACCTATGTATATATATTATAAATATAAGAGCAATCGTGAAATCAAAATTAAAATACGCGTTTCTTATTTCAAAACATTGAACCGAGTTTCCGATATATCTCCAAAAAGTCCCGTTTATATACTGTGGCGAAAAGTTTTAATGAACTTTTAGGGTTAAGCTATAGTAGTAGACGGGGTACGTGACGCATCTTTCGAATCTGATGTGCATTTCTCGGTTAGCAAAATTAACATCATTAACAGAGAGCAGACGTCATATTATTATCCTTATGCGTAATCCCGAAGGGACCTTAAACACTCAATTCCGCACGGGCAATTCTTAATCCTCTTGGAGGATTGCACGCGCACCGTAAGACGTTATACCCAGGATCACGTCGTTAGACCGTCTTCTCTATACGAGTCTCACTCATTAAGTAACCTACTTGTAAAAATTGTAAAATCCAATCGCAACGTTATAAATACAAAACGCGTATATTACAAATTATATATCATATTATGTTACCAGTTTCTAGTGCTATAAGCAGGGATGGGATTTTATAGCGTTTGCATATTCCTTGTGAGATGCTTAAAGAATAACAGAGTAAGCTAAAAACGTGTTTTATGATACAGAGAACTCAAATTAAAAATTTCATTTTGCATATTTTGCTATATTTTAGTTTTTACTGCTTTTTTTTTGGATTTTTTGAGACTTTTTGCATTTTTACCTGTTTTTTAATCAAAATCAGTCATATTTTATGAATTTACATTTTAGTAAACGTGTTTTTAGATTTTTGTCGATTGAACCGATTACGCTGATGGGCTGATGCAACGTACCTTTAAAAAAAAAAATAGTGGTTTGTCTAAATTAAAATATACTTCATATAACTTAGAGGGTGAAGAAAATTGAATTACTTGATGGAATTAAATGTAAGAATATTATATATTTAAAATATGCACCGATTGTATTAGTGGACGTTGAATGCTGATTTTCGACGTAAAAAACTTTTTTGGCAGACAACCGCCGCAAGTTCAAATTCGAAAATCCGACCAAACATTTAACATTTTAAATCGCTTACTTTTATTTAAAAAATTTTTGAAGATAATAAATTAGGTATTTTTTTTTTTTTTTTTTTTAACAGACCTTCAGGATTCTAATCAGAATGACTAAATGATTTCAAAACTTAAGTAACTACCTCTAATAACTTGTTAGTTATTAAAAAATTATTAACTAATAAATTTCCTTTTTTTTTTTTATTGCATATTTAGCAATATTTAAGGTAATATTATAGCGCATATTTATGCAATTTTGAGTGCTATAAAATCCCAACTCTGGCTATACCTAAGTATTAAAACGACGACTAATTTACTAAAATCATTATGGAAATATGGTTTACAACATATTATTTTACTGCTTTTACTTAAATCGTCAGTGATTTTTCATTGTTTTTGGAAAAACTATATAAACACTTTGGAAAACTGACTGATCACTTTGACGTGTGCCATATGCGAACGGAATTTTATTATTTTTCCAGTTACACTGATATTTGCATTCAATATGGCGGACGCGGTTTCCCCGTAAGAATAATGTTGGAAAATTCTTTGAACTGTTTTCACTCCGGGTTCATCGTTTATTCTGTGAACCAATAATAATTGTTTGCGCGACGACTACGACGGACGATAATACTATTGCAGTATACGCTCGAGACGACATTCGTATTCCGTTTCGCGAGAGAAACTACAGCAGCACGCTAACGAAATTCGCGTAATCTGGGAAATAATCTCGATTCTGACGTTCTATGAAATATATATATATATATATATTATAATATCTTTGGCGTACATATTATACGATGACGCCGGTATATAGTGCGATGCGGTGGGGGTGGGGGGGGGGTGGTGGTGGTAATTTATAAAAGAATTGTCGGTCTCAGAAGCAATGTAATAATTGTGAAACGCTCGAGAACCGCGGCGCTGCAGACGACTCGCCGCCTTTTATATAATATATTTCTTATTATTATATTATTACGATCGTAATCTCCGCCGTGTGCGTTTTGGAAAACGATAAAATATTTACACATATATAACTTTTCAATTTCCGTGAACCGCTTCGGGGCGCACATTACGCAGCAGCAACAACAACACGATATACTTTATAGCGATTTCAGCGCCGCCGCCGCCGCCGCCGTTAATAGACGCAGCAGCAGCAGCAGCAGCAGCACACGTACTTTGTACAAAGTAATATAATATTTGTATTGTTTATATAATATTGTATTTCGCGAATTAACGTCTTTATCGCTCGGAGGAACAACAACTACTACCAGCCCCGCGGACGCGTCTATATTATATTAGATTACAGTGATTCTCAACCTTTTTTAAAGTCACCCCCCCACCCCTGGAGAGCAAAATATTTTTCAACGCCCTCCTTGAAATAAAAAAAAAAGGATTACTTGAAAATTGTATAATTTGAAAATACATGTGTATAATTGGTATTCATAAAGCTGGGCTGGCTTTTCGTAACTCATTAGTTGAATTTTCAATCAGTTCTTGAATCTGTTATTCTGCAGTTTCATTGTTATTGTTGAAAACGTTTAGAAAATATACAATTACAGATAAGCCGTCGTTCAGCTGAGTATCTTTATTTTAGTTTTTAAATTTTCTTTAATATTTATTATGCTCAACACCCTTCAATCGCCCAAAACATTATTCATCGCCCCTCTGAACCTCTTCACCGCCCACCGGGGGGGGGGGGTATCGCCCCCGGTTGAGAACCACTGTATTAGAATTCACTATATCACATATATGTGTGTGTGTGTGTGTGTGTGTGTGTACGCGAATGAGAGAGTAGCGAGCGAGTAGCAAGTTTACGACCCCACACGCGGTGCCCCGAGTGTATTATATCTCATTTTATTCCTTCTCGGATCGTTTCGCCGTCGATGGCCAAGTGTCTTGTTGGGGCGGCGCACATTTCGAGTTACGGTCGTCGAAATTTACTGACTCTGAGAAAGAGGAAAAAAAAAAATTATAAATTTGCCGTTTAACCGATTGCACACTTATATTTTCATTTATAAAACCGTCACCAAATAAGACGCACACAGTGTTTTCACGTTTAATTTAATTCTGCAATCTAATATAAAATATTTTAAAACAACAACGGACTACAACTCTTGCAGAATAACAGTCACGAATAATACATCCGTTATTTTTATACATGAATTAGGTTTCCACCACCACGAAAACCACATTTTTCCCGTCAAACTCCGACTAAATTAATAATTTGAATTCCAGTTTACATAATATTATAATATAATATACACTGTATATTCTTCAGATTCGCTTCGTACAAACAACAGAAAACGGAACAGAGCATTGTTCCCTTTAATTTTCGCAAAGATTTTCGAAAACAAATATCTAATTTCCTTTTTTAAATGCGACGTTTTAAAAACGACAACTCGAAAACTTTTAATCCTAATTTTGACCTTTTTTTAACATTCTCCGAGCGTTTCCTAAACAAAGTGACGTAAAAACGACTAGTTTTTAGTTAGGGGGGGTGAAAAACACACAGAATTCGATTATGGTGAAAAGTCTAGGAATAAAATGTACGCATTCTTTATCACGCGGCCTATCCCGCACACTTTATGACCGTCGGGTCGGGACAACGGGCGAAGCTCGAATAATTCGATCGGAAGGACCCGGGGACACGGTGGTTTCATAATATATATATCCCTTTATATACGGTTAGCAATTCGGAGTTATGTATTTATACGTAGGGCAGAGTTATGGTAATTTATCGAGAGGCTAAATTAATAATATTATAAAAGCTTAATATTATTATTATTATTCTCGGTGCCGAGCCGACTCCTATTTATTGTTGCCAGCGGCCTACCTAGACACTGCGACTGCGACACTCACTGACCATCACATCTCATAACCATCACGTGAATGACTTAATATCATTTATTTTATACGTCGCTCAGAAACACGTGTAATATTATTTTATTGGCCGCGGCTTGCACCGTCATATTCTCCGACAAACGATACCGTGTACCGAGTGTGCGGTTACAACACACACCACAGCGAATAAGACATTACAATTATTATTACATGTTATATTTTATCTTCTCCGAGCGAATAACAACAACAATAATAATAATGATAATATAACTACGCTCGTCTTAACGGTGTGTGTCTGTCCGTTGCAGTTCAGGGAAGCGACTCGAAACCGTTTTTTATTACACTACCGACCGGACATTCGGAAAGCAATAAATAAACGAAAAAACACTGTCGCATGATTATGTTATATGATATTCCGTCTCCCGTGAAATTTCAATGTCGTCCGCGGCAACCACGTGTGACGACGGAGGTGTCTGATTTAAGGCTCAGCGGGCTGCTGCTACACTGGTATTCTTTAAAAAAAAAAATAATCTCGTTATCATAGGCGTGCGCACGTGAAGGCAGAAAATGCGTTGTATATATATATTGTATGTTGCCCCTGAACTGTACTTCCGGGCCATTGTAAAAGTAGTATTAAACACTCTCGATTTGCACCACGTTCTTACGAACAAGACATGTCACTAGATGACGGTTGTTTAAATGGCTAAAATATATTTTTAGCGGATTATGGAAACGTAGCTTTCCGTGCCACAGAGAGTTTGAATAATGAAACAACGAACGCATTATTATAAAACTTTTATTTCGCTAATTTTTGTATATTTTTAAGTTTTGAAATTTTTAGGACATTGTTTTTCATCATAATCTCTATTTCTAGTTCATTTTTTGATATTTGTTTTATTCAAACTCTTAAACTTTTGTCATTGTTTTTTTTTTTAAACCTGCCATTATCAAAACGAATATAAAAATTAAAATCATATTTTTTTCACCAGTTAGACGAAAATCTCTCGAGTTTCAGTGCACGATATAAAGGTAGTGAATTTTAAATTAATTATTAGTGGTTTTTTCACTGCATTAAATTCACAGCCCAAATAATACACGTTATTAAAATATTATTTTAAAGATCTTGGGCGTTTATAATGAATAATATTATCAGAAAATAAAAATTCGATCCGACGTTACAATCAATTCGTATTTTGATGCCGATTAGAGACAATGCAATTACTGCCTGTTGACTTTGATTAAAATAAAAATGGAAAACGGACACGTTTAGTCTCGTAATGGCCATGATGCCTGCGCATGCTTATTATACGATTCTATAGAAAATCTCGGCAGTTCAAAATGCTTCTTTAGCCCGTATAGTTGTGGTTGACAGTTGTCCATTTTCGGTTACGATAATAATTTAATCAACGTCAGACACGACGACGACTGTTGGCGCGCACAGCAGCAGTCCACCAAGCGCAATTCAATTACCGAACCGAAGAGCGAAGTCGTGTGTACCACATACAACAGCTAGAGAGTAAAACCGCTACAATTAAATCGTTGGTTTTCATATCTCTCTCTCTCTCTCTCTCTCTCTCTCGTTTGGGAAAAACGATTATAATTTATTAAATTGTTTCAATGCTGCTATTTCAACAATATACCCCGCCTGCGAATATGCGGGGCAGCGCAATTGAATTGAAACGACCTAACCAAAATTGTAATTATTATTATTACGCATAAACCTTTGTAATTATTGGTATCCACGCGCTTCGCGTATTGAAAATAACGATGAAACATATAAATATGAAAAATATAGATATCGATTTTGCGATGCGCGTGTAACTTAATTATAAAAGTTGAAAAAATAATTTGACGAAGCCGAGAAAGATAACAAAAAGACTGGGACGAGCGAGATACCTGAAAATAATATCTAGATACATTAATAATTTTCACCTGTAGATCAAGATTCAAATTACTAGAAACATCCGATACATATTGTTTTTAAATAATTAATATAACGAGTAGGTAGTGAGTGGGGTAAATTATTAAAATGTATAATATTTCAATACTGCTTAATTTCAACAAAAATTACACCGTTAAAAAAGAAAACATCAAAGATGAATAAAACATTAAATAAATCAATTAGACTCTTCGATACCCCACTCGACAGACTATATGATATTCTACTGATCAATACGTAAGTATATAATTCGATTTGTATTACAAAATGGCTTTTAAACTTCTTTTGCGAAACGTGTTATCAATTCGTTTTGTAAAGTTATCCAGTTTTAGCTATGGAAATGAAAAAAAAAATATATATTTAAACAAGTGTTCGGATGAATTTCAACTAATTTCATAATTATTGACTTTTATTACTATTGAAAAAAAAATTAAATTACAAAGATACAATTAAAAGAAATACTTATATAGAATTATATAAGTATATATATACATACTATAATTTGAAGTATCAAATTTTTTTTCCAATAGTTTCTGTAGGTCCAATACATTCATTTTGCCAATCCGTTGACAGAAATTAATTAATATGATAATCTATGGAAAATTTTGTAAAATAGCTTTTATAAATTAATAGGATGTGTGGTCTATGTTGTTTTTAAAATGAAGATTCTTCAATACTTGCTATATAATTTATAAATGTTAAAAGATACAAAAATACCTACGACATTACTCATCCTTGTGGAAAGGTACGTCTCGGAAATAACAGACATCGAAAGGGATACCAGACAGCGATTTGGACAGAGAACGTTGCGGTTAGGAATAAAAACTTTAGTCGAGTGTGTTTACGCGATTTGCACGGTTTTCCGGAAAAAGAATAATACGAAGAACTGGAGAGTACAACAATACAGTAGTGAGGAGCTGATTCAGAAATTTCCTGTGAACCGTTTCGACCGTGCTACGACGAACAGTATCGATGGTGAAAGGGTCCCGAAGAACAGATTCGTACTGGCGAATAAAGGAACAAAAAAAGGACCTCGAGTGGAGTCGGAATGGTCGGAATTCAGCTTATATCTGTGCGACTCGAAGCTATACGTAACGTTACGAAATACTATTATGATTCGACGAGTACTACGATGGGAATATTACTCAAACAAAGGATGTGGACGCAAAAAGCGCGAGAAACGGTGAAGACGTAATTAATAACGATCGTCGGAGTGTCTTGATGAAGAGTTAAATCGCAATATCGCACGCGATACAATCCAGGGGGGACGCCCAAAGGGAGGGTACGGGTGGTGCAAGAGCATCCCACCTGAGATTTTTCCAAAAATTATTAATAACACAAGACGTGGAAATATTTACCAAATTCTGAGAATCATACTAAACTGGCATTCTGTGGTTGATTGAAATAAAAAAAAAAAAATGATGATCTTTAATTGTTTATTTATAGACTAAATTTGGTTCTTGTCGTAGATAATGAACTAAATAACTTTCTACTGGAATAATACTACTACACATTGAAGTAAAGAAAATTGATAAAATTTATGTTTGGATTCAATATATACCTCATAAAATCAAATATTTATTTAATTATAATTGCTTCTCCCCCCCCCACACACATAGTTTATATTTGGATAAATAATTTTTGCACCTATTGAAATAATTTTCTACGGGCGTCCCTGAAAACGATACACAATCATATATTGATCACAGGTGTCAGCGAAATATCTGAATTATTCGAATACACTACGGGGAGGGGAAAAAATATATATTTTTACAGGTAAAACGAAACAAACAAAAGAAAACGAACGAAATAAAATAAAACATTTATTATCGACGCGTCTGCGTAACCCCTCCCTATCAAGAAAAGGGTATCTCTAATTTGATATTTTCGTAATTGACGCGGTGGAAATAACAACTCTCGAGAGTCTTTTTTGACGATCGTTTCGCGTGACCATATTATTATTATTATTATTATTTTTTTTTTTTAATAACAACACGCGGGCACACTGACTTAGCCAATGACTGAGAACTACGTATATTATAACACGAGTCCACATCCGGATGATGACGACGCCACCGCACATTTCCCTGGTATATATTAAGCGCGATAACGAAAAAAAATAAAAATAATAAACCTCTGCGTTAAGAATTAACATACGGAGGGGCTCGGAACTTCCCTTTTTTTTCTTTTATCACACGATTTCGTTACAAATTAAATTTAAATTTCCATAATTCGGTCCAAATCTAAATAAACAATAAAATAAAATACAACTATTTTATTTAGATTCTGAACGAAGTGAAGAAACTAGTGTTTTTACAATGATGTTTATTTATTTACAAGGCTGCAACTCTAAAAACCAAAAATAAAAGTGAGAAAAGTGACTATTTTTTTTTAAAAAAAAGTGACAATAAAGTGACTTACAAGTAATGCAATAAACTTGAGAACTTGATTGCTTTCGTCCCCATGTAGAAATAATATTACCAAAAGAATGTTTTTTTAAAAGTCGCGCATCTTGAACTATACATTTTCCCATGTTTAGATCAAAATATATACCAAAATTAAATTAACATGAAAAATACCACTCAATAAACTAAAAAGATGCCTTTAGAGGCATGTTAATTAAACATTTTATAACTAAAAATAAAATAACAAATAATAAATATTATAAAACATTTATAAATTATTAGAATATTGAAAACAAAACAACTTGATTAACGATATATTGTTAAGCAGATAACATTGGTCTATGCAGACTGAGTCTGTGCATAGAGTTGCTAGCTATCAGCTGCTGCTACATAGCCATAGATTATATATAGAATAATAAGCTAAAGTTTAACAAATATTGAAAACAAAAAATTAATACCATAGATTTTATAGTATAAGAACTATTGGTTTAATTAAAAAAATATATAATATATATACTACGAACATGATTCAGCAGTCATTACAAATTCTGTCTCATTGTAATAAAAGTGAGAAAAGTGACTGCTTTTGAGATAAAGTGAAAAAAAGTGAGAAAAGTGACTTAGTTGCAGCCCTGTATTTATTAATTTTTTTCTGTGTACAACTTTTCGTACAGAAATACTTGTCCAAAAGTTTCGATTAGTAACTTCTTGAAACCGGATTTGCCTTTAGATTGTACTTTAGAGAGGTCATTTTTTGAATTTCTCAATTTTACAATTTTTTTTGGAAAAAACTACTCAAAATTTGACAAAAACAACGATTTGGAAACCATCATTTCTTGATCCGAACTATTTGAAAATTTAAACACAGATAGAAAATAACATAAGAAAGATTTTTGCGCAAGAAAATTTTGGACATTTTTCTAACATTTTTTTTCCCCAATTTATTTTTTCTATTATTAACTTTCCTCGTTCAGAATCGTTTTATTGAAGGAATGATTTATCGTTTCTTTAAAACCGTTCAATACACCCGTCAAGAGAAACCCACCCGTCGTGCAAAGAACGCCCCGACGAGCGAAGTACACACTTTTTTTTTTTCCCTTGTCAAGTCCGCCGTAAAAGAGAGGCCACATCCCTTAACCACCCGTCCTAAATAATAATGATAACACATCAAACAGAAGTATCGAATAAAAACGAATAGCGAGGTGGTCCGTCGTGAACCTTCTTCGCGCGCGTACATTTTATCGCCGGTCGTTTTCATCACTGCACGTGCGCACTAACGTTTTAGACGATAAATTTAAATTTAAAAACGTTTCAAAATATTATACCGCATATTTTATATTGCAGCAGTGTGTGTGTGTGTGTGTGTGTGTGTTTACTATATAGAGCAGTAGCTGGTAAATAGGTACCGCGTGTCGCACGTCGTCGCACTCGCATAATATATAATATGTTTAACCCGAAACGACCCGGTCAATTTGTACCCCACGCGATCGTATTTCGCGCATTTGTCGTCGCTTTTCGCTCCGCGGTCGGTCGTTCTCGCCTCGCCCCGCTGCAGACATAGGTACTACTACACGTATAATGTTATTAACAGAGAGCGGATCTTTAGGTTTTTACATATTTTTATTGGCCTTATGCAACTCAACGAGGATGAAAAATGTGGACGATTTATCCATCACAGAGTTCGTAGAAAACAATTTATTTTGCATATTTTGGACATCAGAGAATATTTAGCCAATTTTTCATATTTTAGAATATATTCTACTATTGTTCATAAAAAAAATC